>LPNX010963262.1:87297-120269 GCA_001517045.1 Pseudotsuga menziesii | reverse complement strand
AAACAAATTTTATTGATACAGAATATGATGAAAGTGAAGATGAGGATGATTACAATACCACTTTAGCAGGATGGTGTAGCAAGAATAATATTAGGTACTTGCAATAACATATGAACATTGACAAGGAAACATTGGAAGATCTAGATGCGGATTATAATGTGAATGAAGGCTTCTAAATTTACAGTCGGATATGCAATTCATATTTAAATAATCATGGTTTTTATGTTCCATTTTTAAATGCTTCATTATTATTTAACTGCAATAATCATTCAATTACTATGTTTAGAACTCATAATCTAAATTAATGTGTTGATTCTTGTCTCTATACTCGTTACCTAGTGCAATGTCCTTAAAATGTCTATAAGTTAATATGACTTGGTGGGAAAAATAACAAGAATTGTTTGGATAATAGTTATTTTGGTTAGTTTCATCTATTGGTTGATAATGGTTAGAAGTGATATGAAGTTATTCGTTGAGAATTAAAAAAATTTATATATGTATATTGTAGAAGTTGACATATGCATGTACACACAAATATAACTTGTGTAGTTGAAGGAATTGGTTAACACAACTGTATGTAAACTATAGTATAGAAAAAAACCTTTGATTTGTTTGTGTATAAGATCACCTTTAAAACAAATATGATTCACTTAAACATATATAGAATCCATGTAGTATTCATATATATCTTCAAATGGGATTTCAATTAGATTATGTGATTCACAACTACCCTCCAAATCAAAATACTTTTGATTAACTATACAATAGGAAATGAAAACTAAGATGCCAAATCGAGGAAACCTCATATTTTGATTTTGTTGTCATATTTATTCATCAAATCATCTTTATTCCACTTTAGCAACATCTTTATATAATGTGCCTATTTTTGCACCTAGACTTGAATCTAGCACAAGTAGAATTTAAATGTAATTTATTTGGGATGTTAAAGTGGATGCAATTTGTGTCCATTTTAGCATCATCATGATATAAACCACCTAGTTTTGCACCTATACAACCTAGCCTAAGGAGAATATAAATGTGATTGATTTGGGGTGCTAAAGTGGACACAATAAATGTAATTGATTTGATGATAATGACATTCACAATTGTGATTATATGATGATGATGATTACAATGTTGTTGTTGGTGATGACAATGACGATGATGATGATGATGATGATGATCCTTATAAGAAAGTGTTGGTAGAGGTAAATAAACCCAATTTCACTACAAGCTCCAAGATTAAAATGTGCTCAATCATAGTTATAAGTTATGCATGCTTAAGATTGTAACTGTATCCCAGTTGTTATGCATGCTTTAACTGGTAAACATATCCCATATGCTTTAAATGATGACGATGATGAGCTAGATGACAATGGTAATGATGATGTTTTTTATGATAACGATGATTGAAATGATGATGATGATCATCATCATCGTCATCTTTGTCAGTGTCACCATGATTATCATAATAGTCATCATCATCGGCATAATCATCATTCATGTCATCATCATCACCATTGTCCTTGACATCATCATGGTTATTGACATTTTCATCAGTTATTCATCATTACCTTTGGCATAAGAAATAACATCTACCCAAAATATGTGATTAGTGGAAAAGGGTCATGGAGGACACATACAATTTATGTATGAAAAATAACAAATTATTTTTTAAGATGATCAACATCATAATTCTCATTGTATTCATCATCATTGTCATTGTCATCATCACCATCATCATCATTCATTTCATTGCCATCATAATCATTGTCAATGTCGTCATTGTCATTATCCTCATCATCATCATTGTCATTGTTCTCCTCATTATCAACGACATTATCATCATCATCGTAGCCATCCTCAATATCATAATCATTATCCTCGTTGTTATCTTCAACATCTAGGTGTAAAACCGGATGCAAAAGTGGATAAAAACATGGATGCAAAAAAGGATGAAAACATGGATGCAACAAAAGTAGGCGCAAAAGTGGGCACATAATGGGGTGCACCAAAAATGGATGCAAAAGTGGATGCAAAAAATGATGCAAATGTGGAAGCAAAACATGATGAAAAAAGTGGCGCAAAAGTGGATACAACCATGGATGTAAAATTGGATACAAAATTGGATGCGAATGTGGATGCAATAAAAGTAGATGCAAAACTAGATGCAAAAGTAGTTGTAACACCCAACGCAAAACTCGATGCAAAAGTGAATGCAAAAATGGATGCATAAAGGGATGCAATAACTGATGTAAAATTGGATACAAAAAAAGATGCAAATGTGGATGCAAAAGTTGAAGCAAAAGTGGGTGTAAAAGTAGGCACGAAAATGGGTGTGAATTGGGATGCAAAAAAAGTGGATGCAATAGTAGATGCAAAAAAAGACGTAAACATAGATGAAAAATGGGATGCAAAAAGGGATGAAAATGTGGGTGCAAAAGTGGACGAAAAAGTGGATGCAAAAATGGCTGAAACAAAACGAGATGCAAAACTAGACTCAAAACAAGATGTAAAATTTGATGCAAAACTTGGTGCATGAAGGGATGCAAAAAATGAAGTAGAAGTGGATGCAAAAGTGGATGTAAAAATGGATGAAAAAATGGATGAAAAAAAGGGCGTAAAAGTTGAGGCAAACATGGACGTAAAAGGGGGTGCAACAAGAGTTAAATGTACAAACTAGGCTCAAAATTAGGTGCAAAACTAGGCTCAAAACCTGTTGCAAAACCTAATGCAAAACATGGCGCATAACTAGGTGCAAAACCCGGTGCAAATTACACCGCAATTTGTTCCATATTTAGAAAAAGGATGCAAAAAACGCCTAAAATAGCACCAACCCATGAAATTGTGCCATTTTGTCCAAAAAATGAAGAACAATACACTGAAAGATGGTCTAGACGCAAAAAAGGATGCAAAAAGAGACGCTAAATCCAGATTTTGTTGTAGTGGCCCCCTCTGTTTGAAATGGTAAACACTCTCGTGTTTTGACTCTACGACGTTAATGGTAGAGAATAATGTAGTTTTTATAAGCCGTCAGGCTATGATAGGGGTTTATGCAGAGATAATATTTTTAAATCCCCCTTTTTGTTTACAGGCCATGGATTCCGTGTGGGAAGTTGTATTACGGTCATTTTGTAATTAAAAAATTGAAGTTCTTACTGTAAAATTTTAGCAGAGTTTTAACGGCAAACAATCTTTGCAATTTTCACTTCTATCTTTGTTTAATCCTTTGAATAGCTTTCGGAATTGCTCTGTATAATTGATATATTGTTTAATATTATGTGAAATAAATTGTGTTTGCTTGGTTACGGCTATTGAATCCATGCTTTTTGTTAAAAAGATGCTAATCTAGTTTTTAAAATGATTACGTCATTTATCTTTGTTGATGATTTGTTTAAACTTAGGGTGCCAGCGTTGTCAAAATGTTGCCCGGGTTTTGTTTTCTATAACTAGGGTGATTTCTTTGTAGGTTTCATTTATTATACAAATTTACTTGGAATTTTAACCTTATAGGACTCAACCCCTCGACATGCGTTAAAATTCTTAGATGGGGAATACATCCCTCAAATGTCTTACATTTATATGTTGAGTTTGTTCTTTTCCCTAAATCTGGACAAACCCTATTATCATTTATACATAATGTATTTGTTTTTGCAATTTGATCGAATCTACTACTTCATTATTTGGAAAATATTAACCCTCATTCGTTTCTAAAAATTGATAAGCCTTTCGGTTGTATGAAAATGTTACTGAGTATATTCATTATTCATATGTATTTTTATTTTTATGGGTCTCAAACCCTCGATTGGAAGCCATTGCGTCTCAAAAGAAGATTTGTTGTTTCTAGCAGGTTTAATTTTTTATTAAGGGAATCCATTGTGTTTAACTATGGGAAAGCCCTAACTGTAAAAAGAATTAGTGTTTGGTTAAAAACGAAACGATAGGGAATCCTTACTAAGGATGATGATGCTAGCTCTACTTAACCTCTTTATTATTTCTATATGAGTTTTAAAAGAAAACTAAATGAATTCTAATCAATTATTATTTAGGTATAATACTTAATATTATGTGAAGCTATATATAGTAACATGATACTGTTTCTAAATAATAATAAAAGATAGTCTACAATTTTTTCTATGAAAATCTATTTAAGCAGTATAAATTCATTTCTCCTATACTTAACTTAAAATTTATAGAAATAAAACTTTCCTACTTTATTGTGATAACAAATAATAGATTTGGAAGCTTTCATCATTCATGAAATCCTTCAGAAATAAACATAAAACAAATTAAAGATAATAATCCAGAACAATATAGAACTTGTTAACTTCCGAAGTGGACAAACATCCAAAGAAGACCGTTCCTCCCAATCGTCTTTTGAAAGCAACGGAGACTACTTGCTTTAGGACCCCTGAGTGTGTTCACTGAACCACCAGGATGTAGATACTATGTAGAAGCTTGTTCTATTCTATCTATAACTCATCGGTCACATTTGCAGTCAAAACTATAGCAACCAGTCACTTTAGCTTTTCCCCTCATTGAATTTCTCTTGTGTGCCTAACTTTTCAGTGTCCAACCATCCTCAAGGTTCTAGTATCTAGAAAATGTAGTGATCCCCCTGCTCATTCGATGGATATATGTGCTTGCCTAGGTCTTTGGGTCAGTTTTTAATTTAATGAGCCACCTGCTCAGTTCCTCCTTTCTTGGGAACATGGCCACAATTTTAGAGTTGCCTCATGCATCAACTAGAAAGTGAATGGTGTTGCTTCCATTTTTCATTTTTTCCTTCTACACCGGATCATTCCTCCTAGCGGGTCAGTGAACACTCTTCAATAGTCCTCTTTTGATAGGTTTCTCCTCTTTTAATTATTAAATAATAAAATATTCAATTACAGTCATCTTTGGCCATCCTTGGTCAACAACATAAAACTTTACAATAAATTTTAAAGTAATAATGTCTTTCCAAAACATAAAATGTTTTTAGTTCTAGGTGGGTTACAATGGAGAAGCATTAATGATCCATTTGGTGGTCATTCATGCTCTAATGGTGTCATAGTACCCCATGAGAAGACCCAGCTACAGGTGATGTCATGATGGATCTTGACCCTTGAGCGTCTCCTAGTGTGGTTAAGGTGGTTGAAGAAGCTTCTTGACCCATACAGTAGATGGTTTAATGGTTTTGAAGAAATGAAGATGATATGGGCATTTGGAGTCTTGGAACCCTTGGGGATAGTCCTAGGGTATAGGAAGACCTTGCACCCACTAACATGGTGGCATGATAACGACATGTCTTGTGGTGACCTAGGTTGCTTGTGGACAAAGGTGAGACCTTAAATAAGGATCCTTGGTCCCTCTTATGACTATTGATGGCCTAATGAAGTGGAGTAATGACTTATGGACATAAATTTTAAATAAGGTGGATGACCTTGAAGGATGGCTTAAAATAAAAATACATAGTTGACCTTGAGGTGGTAAGAAAAATAACAAAAATACATAAATTTGACCATTAAGGTGGCAAGAAATTTTTAAGTCGAAAAGAAAACTTAAATTCAATATATAAATAAAATTCTTACCCTAATTGAGGTGGTAAGAAATTTTTAAGTCAAAAAATAAAATTTAAAATCAAATAAAATTCTTACCTTACTTGTTGATATGGACACACTTAATTGTGTGTATAAACACACATTCTAACATCAAAAATAACCAGCGAATGAAGAGAGAATATCTTGCAATTGGGGAGATCTTGCAGAGGTAGAATTCGTGAAAAGGAACATTCAAAACCAACAGTCAAACTCTCGGTGATAAAGGCAACAAATAGATTTCGTGGGAGCATGTGCAAGACAAAAAAAAATTCTCTCTTTTATGCGCTATTGACTGTGATATTCATGGGACCAACAGAACCCTAACCCTAACAACTGAGGAGAAACAACAAATTTCAGGTATGGGTGCAGTGGCTGCAATAGTAATTTTTTATGATGAACCGTGACGTTTTCGCAGCAGCTCATCTTTTGGGATTGACAGGCCCTAATAGTTATTTTTGGTGGTTTGAATGTCCCATTTTCTAAGCCCTAAATAAAGCAGCAATAATACCTTCTTGGCCTAGGGTTTTCTGTAAGTTTTGATAGCCCAATTAGGGAAAGTACAATTCACTACAGCTCTTGCTAGGGCATACACCAACAACTTGGTAATTGGGAAGCTGATCTATGGAAGGAATTCGGTAGGGTTGCAACAGAAAGTTCCACAAAAGATTAAACATTTTTTGGGTTGAAAATTGCAACGTTAGAAGGAGCAGTGTAGAAATTCTAGGAGCAGACACAAATCCTTGAGCTTGCAAACAAACTGAAGTTTGAACTTTTGCAGACCTAGGTTAACTTCCAATTCCTCCACAAACCTGAACTTTAAAGATTGGTTTACAACATTTCATAAAATTCTTTTGTTTTTGGAGATTCAGATATGCCAACAGAAAAGGAGTGATGCCCTAACGTACCAGAATTTGTGACAGTCCCGAATCTGCCAACAAAGGAGTGAAGGGAAAATTCGTGAAGGTCACCTACACAGTCAAGCCAAGTGAATGGTGAAATATACAGTGATATGTACAATAATGTGAGGATGTATGATGAAATTAAGGTCATAGTGCATGAAGAGCTATGATATACAGTGCTTGAATTCATTCTTAGATGGGAATTCATATAGCGATAGTGAGGGTAGTATGACAGTATTTACTCAGTCTGGAATAGCCCTTGAAAGTGACAGTGATATACATATAATGAAGGTATGTTGTTATGAGATGTTGATGGTCCATACCTTGGTGATGTCCATACACAATGAACAATGATGATAGGTTGAGATGTTTGAGTTCTTAACTTGCACTAATCAAGTGACACAAATAGTGAGTGCATACCATGATGATGTTACTTTGAATATGATGACGATGTTCCAGGCCCTGATGATGATCTAGATCAGATCCTTGAAGTCTTGGGATTATGAAAATACTACAAGCATGCAACCCTAGCACACATTCAATGTATTGATTAAAGAAAGGAGTATGTACAAGTGTTACAGTAACATGATACATGATACAATGACAGGTTTTGAAGAAGAGTAAGGTCTTCTACAACAAATCAATACCACCTAGGTGAGAAGTCTAAAGGAATTTATACAAGGTATGTTTGAAATGTATGATGATAAACCCTACGATGATTGATGGTGCATGCTATACAGTCTGTTATAGTTTTGCATAGTTGAAGTTCTATCAAGATAAAACCTACACATGTATGTATGGATGGTGACTCTGATTTGATGCCTATCTGTCACATACCCCAATTTTGTAAAATAATGTTAATTGTTTTAATTTGATTTCCTAAGACATTATGTTAAATTTAATGCTAAGTAGGAACTAATGACTCAGCAGAGTCAAAAGAAGTGGAATGTAATTCTGAATATTTTATTATTAATAAATAAAAAGTGGAGACAACAGCTTGGGAGAGCTGTTAATAAGAGTGTTACTGGTCAAACTGGTGGAAGGAACTAGGTGGAGATCAAAAGACAAGTGGCAGCATCCTCAAACACTTCCTATGTTGCAGGTGGCAACTTCCCTACATTTGGGGTCATGATCCCCCAAGAAAGTGGGATCAGAGCAGGTGGCTCAATAAATGACAATTAACCCAAAAAGACCTAGGCAATATTTTAAAAGTATCCAATGAATAGAGCTGAGGTTGCTCAGATATTTTCCAGGAGAAGAATCATTCAAGAGAATGCACTTCAAGGAATTCATTGGGGAAAAGGGAAAATTGTAAGGAAGGTGTTTTGAGAGATAATCTGCAGTAACTTGGTCTGATACAGCTTGCTAGCTGAGAGAATTTACTGATAAGTTCAGGATTGGTATTGAGTTTTAAGACTGGTACTTGATTATTGCTGCACCTAGTTCCAGCCAGGGAGACCAGAGCAAGATCAGGGGTCCTAAGGAGTCATTTTTTGAGCGCTCTCCAGGAATTGGTAGGGAGGAACGGCCTCCCATTGCTGTTGTCGTCCAAGCTCAAAGAACATGTTCTGTTATTTATTAATTTTTGTGTATTATCTGTGTGTGATTGAATGATGCATTGTAGCTTATGATGTAAAGATTTAGATGGTTTAGTAATGAAGTTATTCTTAGTTTGTTTAGTAATAGAATCATTTTGATGAGAAATAAAACCCTACCTGTGTTTTTTTCCTCATCTGGAGTGATCCAGATCGTACTCCAGCACAGGTGGTGAAATTATATAAATAAAGATAGTATGATGAAAATGTAGAATAAGATGTTAGTTGAATTATAGAATATTTCCTTTTATTTTGTTATCAGAAGAAATATCTTTTGTACCAAGAGTAGTGTTAAATCTGGACTGAGGCTGTCAGAAACAGAGAAGGAAGCTATATTATTTACTGATAGTAGTATGTGTAGGTAGATAAAATAGTTATTGATACAGTATTTACCTTCAGTAATCTTATTGCTTATTTTGAATTCAAGAAAAGAGTATAATAGTTAAACTAGAGTAGGGTTAAGCTAAATAAAAATGCTTTACAACTTTACAGTTTACTTCTTTCCAGTTTAGGCTAATTAACTATTGCATGTATAACAGTCAAATTGAAAGAAAGAATAGCTAGAATCTTGATTTACTTCTACAGATAATTTAGTTGGTATCAGAATTTACTTATGGATAGTAATGTAAGTTATTCATTCATTTTGTTCTATCTAGCTAAGCATAAATAAAAATTTACAACTACCAACCTATACTTTTTTAAGATGTTAACAAATGCAGAACATAGTTAGTTCTTATTCTTTTATTTTATAAATATTAACATTGTAACATAAACAAGACAATATAGAATATAGAGAGTACTTCTATAAATTATTTAGTACAGTAAGTATAAGAACACAATAATAAAATACTATCTTATTCTATGATTATAAATAAACAAGGAACAAAGCTAATGAATATATAATTATAAGAACATTATTAATATGTAGATAAAGTAATGTTTTTATCCCATTATAGTAAACAGTAAACAGAATATAATTTCTGTACTCAAAAGCTGATAGATACTTAAGTACTTCATTAAAAACATAAAGTCATTATATTCCGAAGGGTAACAATTATATATCAACATTACAATTCTTTTAAATAAAGTAAATTAATATAAAAGTAATGTACAGAAAACCCTAGCAAATAAATTTAAAAATATTACGGCGTAAAAATCAAGTACATTAATGCGCAGGAAATAACCAACAAGTGACAGTATGCTCGATTTACCGAGCTTAACCAAATATTATACAACATAAGTAATAACCCCATAATTTACAGAAGTACATTATAAATAAAGATAATTTTTAAGAAACTGTAAACACTTTTTATATGGCCAAGTAGGGTAAAACCCTACAAATATCAAAATATACAGCAAAGATATAAACAAAGAGTCTGAAGACCTTCCAAAGCCCTCGGCTTCTACAAGTAATCAAGAGCATGGCATAAACAGCCTTTCTTTCATTATACATTTTACACAGTAACTAAACAAAACTAGAAATTACAGTCACGGCTGGAGCCGGAGCACCCCGCATAACGCAAGGGCCTCATCATCCACTAAAAACAACAAACCAAGTAACAAGATAAACCGAAACCACAAGGGTTGCAAGCCACGATGCATCAACCCACAAATGTCCTCAAGGGACCAAACAAGGAGGAAATGCCATGGTTAAACCAGGCTTACCATGAACCAGCAACTATTGCCTCAGCCTCGCATCAAACCGCGCAGAGGGAGACAGGCCAACACCTACGAACAAGGAGAACGAAAGAGTTAAAAACTGGTTTACAAATTAAATAACTGTGTGATGAAAACCAAACTGAAATGATAATGTTTTTTTTAAATAAAGATTTCTTACCTAGATTTTACCGAAGTGCGACACCCACGAGAGCAAGGAATGACATAGACCCTTTTCCTTGTGTTGGAATCCACTTTATCTTTGGCTTGGTCTAACATTTTCTTAACATTTTCTTAATGATGTTGTGAGGAGAAAAAGTTACATTAATATTCTTTTTTCTTAAAATCTTAGCTATTGCGTGTGATTCCCTTATATATGGGAGGGTAATCCTTGCAACCTCATCCTTTTCTCATCCTGTTCTCTTTGCTTTTGCCAAGGACCATCTTGCAATTTTTTTAATGATGCACTTGATTTATCTTTCCTTATATCCCTTATTTTCATTTTAAACTTACCACACATTTTAAGAAGAAATATTATAAATATATAAATAAGGAACACCCAAATGTATATGCAATACAATCCAATTTTGAACTTTAAAGTTTATCCATTTTTTAAGTTTAAAGTGAATTCATTTTTCCACTCTATAAGTTGCAACGAGTCTTGTCCTCTTTTTTATAAGAATGATTTTGTAAACAGAGTTTTGTAAAATGTTTGAAGTTTTTTTGGAATTTAAAATATTTTGTTACGCTTTTTATGATGTAGTTAAGTAAAATTTTAAGTCATAATTATAATTATTAATGAATAATGCTATAAATAAATATAATGATTTTCATTGTTTAAATTACATTTTTAAAATATATAAAAGATTCTCAAATACCTTTATAACAATTCTCATATTAAATCATCTAATATTTAAATTACTCAAAATTTCATTAAAAAAAAGCCGTCTAATATTTAAACTGCTCTCTTAAAATTAGTTGTGGTTATTTTAGGAGGAAAATAAATTATTTTAATTAAACTTATTTGTGTGTAAATGAAATAATAATTGTCACATTTAAAAAATAATCAAGATTCATTAAAATTTGACCAACATTTAATATTGTAATAAAATAATAAGAATTTAGTTAAGTTTATGTTCAAAAAGTATTTCATAAAAATGTTTTTTTAATCATTTTTTAACACCAACATAGATTCATCTTAACTCCAGATCATTATAACATACCAAATTTAAACAAAGTTTTTACTCCATAAAAAAAAAATTATACTTCACCCATGGGTATTAACTACATTTAAGTTTTTCTAGTTAATGAAACTATTGTCTACAATTGTTCTATTACCCTAACCTTTATAACTATGAAGACATATGTGACTTGTGGCTTACTTATCTCTTTAGCTAAGGCCATGTCCACGTGATTGTAGGTACAATACAACTAATATTGGCGTTTAAGGGTCAACTCGTTATGGTGACTATGGTTAAACTTGGCATTCCTGTCTATTCGAAGACATTTAATATTTCTATCAACCTAGCTACGTGGAAGTCTCTACATCACATCAATCCTCCTTTACAGTTGGATTCCTCTGCACTTTTGTACTTGCAACCTCATAATTGGAGTAATCTTTATCTTTCTATGAGTCCAGGGTATAGTTTACCTATTATACTGGTGAGGTTAGGGTCTACAAAGTCTTCATGGGGAAGCCATGGTAGAACTCTCTGGTCTTTCAGTTTTGCTTGGAGGGATAAAATATGCACTCAGATTAAGCTTTTGGGGTTTTTCTCTCTTATCGGACTGATGTTCAATCGAGTTTGTTTTGGAGGTTTTTCTCTCTTCTATGATTATTATTCAATCAGGTTTAGTTGTGCTACAACACAAATCATGGTAATTAGACTGTGCATGAGTACTAGGTGATTGCTATTGACCAAGCAAAAAAGGTATTCAACTTTGTCTTACTGTTTTTCTTTTAATATTACTCATGTCATTTCTGGTTTTTATTGATGAGTATGTTTAAATTGTTATTGTTTTTATTGCAGGTCTTTCAAGCTATAGTTGAGCGACTACCCTAACTCTAAGGTTCTTCCCCTTTCCAGTAAGCACTTGTACTCAGCTCTCTTTCACAGTTATAATGGTGAATGTTAAAGCTTGAGGGATGTTGGTTCCTCTTTGAATGGTTCTCTAGGGTTTTTCATACATTTCTCTACCTACTAGGTTGGTTATAAGAGGAATGTTGGATTAAAACCACTCCTTTTCTTACACTAGATGTCTAGTTGTCTTATTTAGTTCTTTATTATTGTCAATATGACATAATACCTATCAACCATATTTCAAATATTCGCAAGGGTTCTTTTTGTATAAAATTTAAAGCCTGTACATGGCTATGAATATGTAATTTCGTGTTGATAATATTTGATTTCCACAACTCTTACCAGGCTTTATTACCTTTACTATGTTCCTGAATATACGTAGAGAGTTTTGTAGTTTTTCTTTAGGTTTGAACATAGTTTAAAAATGAATCTTGTTTCTCTAAATGTCTCAACTATCCTTATAAGGTATTATTGAATGGTTTAAAAATTGTATTGAAGTGACTTAAGAATAAATATTCTAGGGTTTTGCATCCATATATTCCGATATTTTAATTGTGCAGTTCTGGTCTTTGAGCTTGTTTCCTCATTGGTTTGTTTGTAACTATGGTAGAGTTAATACTTGGATATTTAAAATAAAATACATGGTTATATCTTATCCCTTTAGTAAATCATTTTGAGTTCAAATTGTTTTACTGTAAAATTAATTTAGGTTTTTTCTTAAAATGTTAATATAAAACACAATCGAATATAACATAATAAGTTAACACAACATTAACCACTAACAAGAAATATATGCACATAATTTTAATCATTTGTCTAATAAAATATAAATATTGAAAAATCATAATTTAATGCATAGTCATACATTCTTCACCATTTTACCTGAACTTTCGTAATTATTATACCAATTCCATTCTAATAAATATACCGAGAATAGGTTAATGTTTTGAGCATATCTTAATATCTTCTGGAACTAGAAATTGCACATCCACACTCCACCCGGCCTTAGGAACCTCAAAATATTTTTCAATCTACAAGGATTCCACCCTCTTACCCAGAACCAGAGTTTATATTTCACTTTCTCAGCTTTCAAGTTGCCACCAGTCAATTAGTCAAAGTTACTACAGACTCCTAGCACTTTCTTGTAGTGCTCACTTGTGGCTCTATTCCAGATCTTGGAACCTTTCATATGTTCTTTGGAAGCTTTGTGTTATTTTCAACAACTTAATTAGATCCTACACTTTCCCAGTGTTCTCTAGAAACTCTCTCATAATTTCTTTGTGTTTCCTTCTCTCTTTTTTGCATTCACATTAGCTCTTTTGCTTAGGACTTTAATAACTGATAACTAACTCTTCCTAAGACTGGCCACTTTTCTTCATAAATATAGTTGAGCATTCAGTTACTAACATAAACTTTGGTTTTGTCAATTAACTGCACGGTTTCCCAACTTCCGTATCTAAACATTCACAATTTAATATTAAAATAATAATTCTACAACATTTATTAGTTTTTATAACAAAATATAAGTTAAAAAAATACTTTCAATGTTACAAGGGGTATTACAATCCCCCCCTCCTAAAGCGTTGTCACCGTCCTCGGTGACTATTGAATTTCATTTATATCTTGAAATAGAAATGGATAAACTTGTTTCATGACATCCTCTCTTTCCCAAGTACCTTCCTCTGGAGCATAATGCTCCCATTTAAATTTAGTTTCTACAATGGTTTGTTTCCTAAGCACGAACTCTCTCATATCGAGGATGCACACTGGTTCCACATGAAATTATCCCTTCAGTTCCACTTATACATTATTTTAATCAATGTTATGAGAATTATTAGCAATATATTTTTTCAATAAAGAGACATGAAAATCATTATGAATTCTTATGTGTCGAGGCAGAGCCAGTTGATAAGCTACAAAGCCCCCACTCTAGCCAATAATTCAAAGGGTCCCACATATCTCGGTGAAATTTTGGCATATAATCATGTTCTTAGGATACTTTTCTTTGGTTTTATCCTCAGGAACACATGTTCCCCCACAATGTACTCTTTAGCTATTCTTTTCTTGTCAACATAACTTTTTTATCTATCTTGTTCAGCCTTCAAGTTCTACTTTATTTGTTGGACCATTGTGTCCATATGTGCTAACATATATGGTCCCAAAACCATCCTATATTCAGGATTTCCCCAACTTAAGGGTACTTTACACCTCCTACCATACAATACTTCGAAGGGGCTCATTTTGAGAGAATCTTGATAAATGTTATTGCATGCAAATTCAACTAAATGAATATAGACTCCCCCCTTACCCATTTGATTCATTACATACATCCTTATCATATCCTCTAGTATTTGATTTACCTTCTCAGTTTGACCATCTGTTTGAGGATGGTATGTTGTACTAAAATTCAACTTTGTATCCATACCTTTAAATATTGATGTCCAGAAGTTTGAGGTGAATTTTGCATCTCGATAAGTGATGGTTGTTTTTAGTATCCCATGAAGTCTGAAAAATTCTCTCATAAATATATCAACAATGTTTATAGCTTTATAAGTCGAATTTACAAGTATAGAATGTCCTACTTTGCTTAATTTATCTACTACAACCATAATGGAGTCGTTATGCTTCCTTATTTTAGGCATCCCAGTTATTAAATCCATGGTTATAGTTTCCCATTTCCATTCAAGAATGGGTATAGGCTGCAATAGTTCGGCTGGATGTTGGTGAACAACCTTAACCTATTGGCATGTAAATCACCTAGCCACATATTTAGCTGCTTCTCTCTTCATATTGGGCCAATAAAAATCTTTTTTAAAGTTGTTATAAGTTTTTGATACCTTGGGCATCCTGCATAGGGATTATCATGTAGCTCCCTAAAGATGATTTGTTTTATATTTGACTGATTGGGTACATAAATTCAATTTTTGAAACACAGAAATCCTTCTACATCTATATTGTATGCATCGTCTATAGTATAATCAGATCTGTTAATGCATTTTCCCACAATTTGTTATTCTCAAAGTCATTAAATGATATTGTTTTCAATAGGTTTCTAAATTCTCACTTATACCTACTAATTATTACAATATGCAATTCATGTTGTTGCCGACTAAGAGCATCTGCTACTATGTTTTCTTTCCCTTTAATATGTTTAATTTCAAAATCATATTTGCTCAGAAATGCAAGCCATCTGGCTTGGCATGGATTTAATGTTTTTTAATCAAACACATATTTTAGTCCAATATTATCTGTCAGCAAAAATAATTTATTTCCTACCAAATAGTGTTGCCAAATTTTGAGAGCATGAATAATGGCTGCCAATTCCATGTCATGAACCGCATAATTTTTTTTGTGATCCTTCAACTTTCTAGACTTGTAACACATTGCATGACCATCCTGAGTCAAGATCCCTTCTAAACCATATTTACTTGCATCATTACAAACTGCAAAATATTTATTAGGATCAACAATTCTTAATATAGGTTTTGTTGTCAATAGAAGTTTCAATTGGTCAAAGCTATCTTGACATTCTTGACTCCACACAAATTTAACACCTTTCTTTTGTAAATTGGTTATAGGATTAGCTATTATAGAAAATTTCTCTATAAATATGCGATAATACCTTGTTAGTCCCATGAACGACCTAATGTCATGTACATCCTTCGGTATAGGCCATTCCATAATAGCCTTAACTTTACCAGGGTCAATTCCTACACCTTTTTCTGAGATAACATGTCCCAAATATTGTAGTTCTTTTTTATAAAAATCACATTTACTAAGTTTTGCGTATAGCTGGTGTTCTCTTAGGGTTTTTCAAACCATTCATAAATTCTCCTCATTCTTTAAGTAAATTAAAATATTGTCAATGAATACTAGCACAAATTTGTCCAAAAATTTGCTTAACACATTATTCATCATACTCATAAAAGTTGCAGGAGCATTAGTCAATCCAAAAGGCATAACAACAAATTGATTATGACCATATCTCGTTCGAAATGCAATTTTATGGATGTCTTCTTCTTTAACCCGTGCCTGATGATAACCTAATCTAAGGTCAATTTTTGAGAAAATCTTGGCCCCTCTGACTTGATCAAACAAATCATCAATTCTTGATAATGGATATTTGTTTTTAATTTTCATTTTGTTTAGTTTCCTGTAATCTATACACATTCTAAAGGTGTTGTCTTTCTTTTTAACAAACAAAACCGGTCTATGGTGACACACTGGGTCAAATGTACTTCTTTTCAAGCAACTCTTGTAGTTTCATCCTTAACTCTATAAGTTCTGGAATACTCATACGGTAAGGAGCTCTTGATATAGGTGCAGATCAGGGAATTAAATCTATAGTAAAGTCTAAATCTCTTTTAGGAGGTAGTCCTGGTATCTCATCAGGGAACAAATCCTGGAATTCCTTAAGGATAAGAAATTGGTTTGTTGTTGTCTTTAACTTCCCCGATTCATTCTACACTATTTTGACTTCATAAAGTTGGCATGCTTTCTTGATACACTTTTTGAGTTATACCACTGAGATTTTTTCGTATGAACACAAGCTTGTAAATTCCTTTTATGGTATGATAGTTACCCTTCTCATCAATACAATCAAAATTTTATGTAAACAATTGATAATGGTTTTATGAGATTCTAGCCAATCCATACCAATCAGAATTTCATAAGATCCTAAAGGAAGTATGTTTAAGTTAATTGATGTTTCCATTTCATTAGAACTCAACTCACATCCTTTTACCAACTCTATAAATTTTCATTTTACTCCTGTCGCTCGCTATACTAACCATGCATTCTTTTGATTTTCCTTTAAAAGTTTACATTTCTCAACTACTCTTGGTGCAATGTAACTTAAACTAGCTCCGAGCGCTATAACCTCGCTCTTATACCATTTGTAACATACCTAATTTAAACAATGTTTTTACTCCATAAAAAAAGAATTTATACTTCACCCATGGGTATTAACTACATCTAAGTTTCCCTAGTTAATGAAACTATTGTCTACAATTGGTCTACTACCCTAACCTTTATAACTATGAAGAGACATGTGACTTGTGGATTACTTATCTCTTGAACTAACTTCATGTCCATGTGACTGACACTGTAGGTACAATCCAACTAATCCTGGAGATTAAGGTTCAACTTGTTATGATTACTATGGTCAATCTTGGCACTCCTGTCTACTTGTTGACATTTAATATTTCCATCAACCCAGCTACGTGGAAGTCTTTACACCACATCTGTCCTCCTTTACAGCTAGATTCCTCTACACCTTTGTACTTTCCTTGTAATTCGGGTAACATTTATCTTTCTACAAGTGCAGGGTTTAAATTACTTATTATACTGGCAAGGTTTGGGTCTGCAAAGTCTTCATGGAAAAGCCATGGTATAGCTCTCTAGTCTTTTAGTTTTGCTTGGAGGGATAAAATATGCAGTTGGATTAACCTTTTGGGGATTTTATCTCTTATCAGATTGATGTTTAGTCAAATTTTTTTTGGGATTCTTTTCTCTCTTCTATGCTTATTATTCAATCAGGTTCAGTTGTGCTACATCATAAATCATGGTAATTTTACTGTGCATGATTACCAAGAAATTGCTATCGACCAAGCATGGAAGGTATTCAACTTCGTTTTACCATTTTTCTTTTAATATTATTCATGTCATTTCAAGTTTTTATTGTTTAGTTTGTATAAATTGTTATTGTTTTTATCGTAGGTCTTTCAAGATTCAGTTGAACAGCTACCCTAACTCCAAGGTTCTTCTCCTTTCCAGTAAGCACTTGTACTAAGCTCTCTTTCAAGGTTATAATGGCGAATGTTAAAGCTTGAGGGATGATGGTTCCTCTTTGAATGATTATCTAGGGATTTTCATACCTTTCTCTACGTGCACAGGTTGGTAATAAGAGGAATTTTGGATTAAAACCACTCCTTTGCTTACATTAGATGTCTAGTTGTCTTATTTAGCTGGTTATTATTGTCATTATGACCGAATACTTGTACACCATATTTCAAATATTCACAGGGGTTATATTTGTATAAAATTTAAAGCCTATACATGGCTATGAATATGTAATTCCTTGTTGATAACATTTGATTTCCACAACTCTTACCAAGATTTACTACCTTTACTATATTCCCAAATATACGTAGAGGGTTTTGTAGTTTTTCTTTGGGTTTGAAGAGAGCTTAAAAATGAATCTTGTTTCTTTGAATATCTCGGATATCCTTATCAGGTATTTACTACATGGTTTAAAATTTGTATTGCGGTGACTTAAGAATAAATTTTCTTAGGGTTTTGCATCCATATATTCTGATATTTTAATTGTACAATTCTAGTTTATGAGCTTGTTTCCCCATTTGTTTGTTTGTAAATCTGGTAGAGTTAATACTTGGATATTTAAAATAAAATATAGGTTTATATATTATTCCTTTAGTAAATGTTCCGAGTTCAAATTCTTTTATTGTAAACTTAATTTAGGGTTTTGCTTAAAACATTAATATAAAACACACTCAAATATAACCTAATAAGTTAACACAATATTAACCCCTAGCAAAAAATATATGTACATAATCTTAATCATTTGTCTAATAAAATATAAATCTTGAACAATCATAATTTAATGCATAGTCATACATTCTTCATCATTTTACATGAACTTGCACAATTACCAAATAACAAATAATCATAATTATTTAACCAATCCATTCTAATAAATATACCAAGAATAGGTTAATGTTTTGAGTATATCTAAATGTCTTTTGGAACTAGAAATTGCGGAGCCACACTCCACCTAGCCTTAGGAACTCAAAATATTTTTCAATCTATAAGGATTCCACCCGCTTGCTTAGAACCAGAGTTTATATTTCAGTTTCTCAGCATTCAAGTTGCTACCAGTCAATTAGTTAGAGTTACTTACTATATAACATGCACTTTCTTACAGTGCTCCCTAGTGGTTCTATTCTAGAGCCTGACACCTTTCATATGTTATCTAGAAGCTCAGTGTTGTTTTCAACAACTTAATTAGAGCCTACACTTTCCCAGTTTTCTCTGGCATCTCTCTCATAATTTCTTTGGGTTTCCTTCTCTAGTTTATGCATGCCCATTAACTCTTTTTCCTAGGACTTTAATAGTTGACAACTAACTCTTCCTAAGACTGGCCACTTGTCTTCGTAAAGGTAGCTGAGTATTCAGTTACTAACATAAACTTAGGTTTTTTCAATTACTGCATGGATGCCCAACTTTTGTATCCAAACATTCACAATTTAATATTAAAATAATACTTATACAACATTTATCAATTTTTATCACAAAATAAAAGTTAAACCAAATTATTGTCAATGTTACGAGGGGTATTACAATCGTGCACTAAGAGGTTTGCACCTAAAGGCTAGAGGGACGAATCTGAAGTTAAGATGGATCTATGTTGGTATTTAAAAATTATCTTTTAAAGTCATAATCAAACAAAGTAAAGGAATTTTATGGTTTTTGAATTGACATCTCTTCTCTCAAAAACCTTATTTAACAAATATGCATATTTTCTAATCAATAGTTTTAGTTTTAATTAATTGTAACACATAATCTTTCGTTTTGAAGCCTAAGTTAGGACTGACATTGTAAATTTTTTTGTTTAATAATGTTTTATTGTTATTATTTTCATAGAGTGTCATGTGTCACCTCCAGGTTGAGCATGGAAATACACTTATCCCTCATAGTGGGTCATAGAATTAATTATAATAAATTTACCCTTTCATATTATCCTTAAGATGGTAACCAAACAAAGTAAAGGAACCTAATGGATTTTGAATTTTGAATTGACATCTGGTCTCTCAAAAATCTTATTGAACATTTATATAGTTTTAATTCTAATTAATTCTTTTAGTTTTAATTAATTGAAATACGTATAGCTTTCGTTTTGAAGGTTATGACAGACATTGTAAAAATTGTGTTTACTTAATATTTTATTATTTTATTAAAGTGTCATGTGTCACCTCCATATTAGCAAAAGATTACACTTATTCCTCATATTAGGCTATAAAAAGAGCCTCTTGGTGTATTTACCACTGTTGTGTTAATATTTCTTGTTCAACATGTTAGAGTTTACAAAAGACCGATTTTCCTAATGGACACTCCACCCATAATTAAAGTCAAGATAAAGGCAGCTAATATAGAAAAGAGTGGGGATAATTATATAGAGTAATATAGAAATAGTCTTTTGGGTTTAGAAAGGAGTCAAAATTAGCCGTGATTAGGAAATATTTAATATGAATAAGAATTTGAAGTGAATTAAAACAATAATTACAGGAATGCTAATCTAAAATGAGGATACACAATGGATTAGTTGGATGGATTAAGTTAAAATTATAAATGAAGGAATCCTTATAAAAATCATAAGGAAAAATTAATAATTAATGATGAGTAGAATGTCCATTGAAAAAGTTAGTTGTTTCTAAACTCTAACATAGTGATATTCTAGAAACATTCACATAATGATTAACCACCAAGAAAACCTCCATACTTATATTATCACTATTTACATAGTTTACATGCACATTATTACATTTGGAATAAAAATTCAAGATTCAACTGATATTTGATGAAAAATACCACTTTTAACATCGAATTTAAATCAAATAAGCGAAAAACATCAGGAAAAATATACACCATATCCCAATAAATGTTGCTTAAGTGACAATGGAATAAGAGCATAGTTAAGTGACATCAAGGAAGAATTATGACATCCTTTTAAGACCAAATAAGTGAAGTTTGGTATGTATGTCTATTAAAAATCATTTCAAATCGACATTAAGTTTGTTATGTATTTTCCCCTCTTATGCAACATTGAAAAGTCAATTAAGACAAAAGAAAGTAATGTACATTTTTTCGAGACAAAGTTAAGAGAATGTGAAATTTGGTTATAGCTATATTTCCATTGATTTGAGATTACCCTTGAAACTATATATTTTTTTTATTTAAAATGATTAATATTTGACATTTCTATTGATGTACTATGGTCTATTTCGGTATTTATGTTTTTCTTGCAAGTATGTTTCTATTATTTTAATTATTTCCTATCAGTTTTAGTTTATAAGTTCCATTTATTAATGATGTTTGTGCATCATACATTACCACATTTAGCACACATATATTTCATAAAACTATCCCATGGAGAGACACTTAGTATAAAGTTAAATTTTGTTAATACATTTTTTAATTTTCTATTTGTGAAATTCTTTGAATTTTTTCTGTGTACTAATGAATAGTTTTTATATTGTTTTGAGATAGAAATCAACGTCAAGTAACCCTAAATGGGGAACTAGTCTATTTGATTGCAATGTGTTGTCCACTAAGTTGTACTTAGAGGACTTTTCAAGTGATCCACCAAGGATCAGAACAAATCACTTGTTCTTACTCGATGCTCGAAAGTTTCGTAGTTTCGTCAGGGCCAGTTGTGGCCTCTTTTGGATGTTCACACCCTTTTGAGGGAAATGCAATAAATGACATAGCATGAGGTTATTTTTTGTAAAAGGATTGGACTTCTTAGACTTGGTCATCAAGGTCATCATCCTTGAGTGTTTTTTCCCTCGTCGATTATGTGACGCTTTTTGCCTCTTGAATGTTCAATTTCACCATGATTGTTTGATCATTGTACACTGAATTTCTTGATCTTCATCCTTCAACCTTCATTCACAATGAGGTTCATTCCATCCTAAAGATATTGAAGCTTTAATAAATTAAACAATCATTAGCTCTCTAAGGCTAATTAGATAATTTTAGCATAGTAGAATAGTCAAATAAATATTTAATTTCATTTTTCATTATTTAATTACAACAAAATCCCTTTAATTAAAATATATTCAATAACTATTCTAACAACTAATACAAGGGATGGGGAAGCTTAATAACACTATTTAAAAACATCACATATCCATTCCAAGCCAAATTAGAAATAAATTCCACCTATGAAAGCCATTTTCACTTAATCATGATTAACTTGTAATTAGTGTTCTAATTACGACAATTAACAACACAACGCACAATTGTCGATGCTTAACATAATTTCACTTGTGCGTAATATAATTATTAGTTATCAATAAAAATGGTTAATTAACACCTAATAACATGTAAATAAGTCTTAATTACTATTTTCCAGTTAATTAAACATAATAATTATGAAAATGATTCGACTAAAACTTGTTAACTAGTTGTTCAATACAAACAACTAGTCTTGCACAAATTAGACACGCAACCATGCCAATGAACTAAAAGGGTAACCTACATACATTATAGACATATTTAATCATGCATGTACAGAAAAATAAATTTATATTTTCAGTTCATATCCTTTCACATAAACGACAATTCTTCCAATCATTTTCCAATTCAACTAGTTAACATTTATGTCAAGGAATTGAATCAAATCGACTACACCAACAATCAAGTATTCATAAGTAAAGGATCACACCTAAAAATTATCCAGATACAACACAAATAAAATTTTAATAATAGAGCATATGTATGTACATTCCATAAATTATGAAACAAATATTTAAATCTACAAACTAGTTACCAATTTTCACCGAATTGAAACCAGTTTTTGTTTCTAGTTTATGAATGCAAAACAATAAGAAAGTAATGACTAGGAAAATGGAAGTATCTTTCTGCTCATAAACAATCCTCTTATTAATTTATCAACTAGCTATATACACTTCTCTGAATTGACTAGAAATTGAGGAAATAAGTAAGATAAACGTATAGACTATTCATATAATCATTCCTAAGACATTCCAACTATGATTACCATGTATTTTAAGTCTTGTAAGAATCACATATCATGTATACATTTCATCAAAATCTTCTCATGTAAATTCATAAATCCATCTAAAAACATTTCTTTCTAAGGAACTAGCGATTGGAAATTAAACTAGAATTTCAATAACCAAATCCAAAAATTATCTAGGAATTTTTCCACACATTATTCATACAATTCAAGTGGAATTATTATACTTGATATTGAATATATCACTCATCCATTTTCACAAATACTTCTCATGCCAAGTGTCGAAACTAGATAAAACAACTCAATCGATAAGCTAGTATTCGAATAAAAGCTAGAAACACTATAAAGAGATGTTTTTGGCCATTCCAGTGCTATTGCAAATTCAATATACATATAAGATAACTAATAGGGGGGGGGATATCATATATGTAGAAGAGGCACCAAATAAATGTTTACTCTAACAACTTTCTCACAAATTACAAATTACAAAAACTAGCTATCTATTTTTTCTCCAAAACTAGTAGCACAATTTAACTGAAAGTCATGAGAGATTTCTTCCACATTTAGCTCATACATTTTGTCAAACATTTCATGTGAAACAATATAAAAATAAAATCATTATTGAACATGATGTTTCATTGATGTCAAAGGTATTGATCTGATGTCAAAGGCATTAAATTGATGCCAAATGTATTGATCTGATATGAAAGGCATTGAATTAATGTCTAAGGTATTGAAAATGAACTATCCTTGAATGATGTCTAAGGTATTGAAAATGAACTATCCTTGAATGATGTCTAAGGAATTGAATTGATCAATGAACAAGTTGTAATTGATGACATAGAATAGACCAAGGCCAAAATAAAATGAAGATTTCCTCACACACAACCATCTTGAAGAAATACATATGGAAGAATGTGGAAGTCGCATAAGACCAAACATCCACAGACAACATTGGTCACAAGTGCGCAAATAATAATCCATAAAGAAGAACATTGAAAATGGAAGATATGTGCAAATACCATTTGTGTGAGACTTATGAATGAAGAACATGAAATACAAACTTGTGTGTAAAGGTACCACAAAGAAAATGGTTGTTGTATGAATACTTGTGAAGAAAATAATGAGTCATGAAACTATGTGCAAAATTCCCACAAGGACGTTGGAATATGTGCACCAAATCCCAGAAAGATGAATTGCGATAAATGACATGCCAAATTAGATATTAACTTGAATAAAACACAAACAAGTGGGGCATTGTATGAGGATGAGGAACTTCAGTAAGTGGTCATGTCTCTTTAGCTAAGAAGACTATAAATAAGCAAGAGACGGGTTTGGTAAAGTAATCTTGAAAGATGAAGATTTGAGATAATATGGTTAGACAAGCTTCGAAATTATTTGGGGAATCTGAATGGCTCATTGATCACTGAAATATTTTTTTATACAGCGAAGCCAAAGTGAGCAAACAACATATGTTGAATAGAAATAAGTGTGCTAGATGAGGAGGATAACTGTATTCTAGATGTGTGATGTTATTACTTAGTGATAGACGCAGACCGCGGAATAACCAAAGTGAATGAGTGAGGAACTTTGTTCAGTATAAATACACAGATCACATTCTTTATTGCACATCAATGTTTTGGTAACTGGTTTTTTAGATGCAATTATTCAGACACAAATATCTAGACGCTTATAATCAGATGAAGATAAAAAAGATATAGCAGTTGCAGATTGTCAAGACTCTCATCGAAGATAAGGTAATTTTTGTATATTGTAGTTAGTCAATACATTCTTATTTCATATCAAGGAGGTTGTACAGGGCAAGGAATAGGGGGTCGTGGCCTCCTTCCAGTTGGTGTGGAAAATATAATCAGTGTGTTGTAGCACCCTTTCTGTTGGAATATATAAAACCATTGGGGTTGGATCCTCCTTCCAATTAAAGCTGATAAATATAATCAAGGGGTTGGAGACTCCTAGTCAGTGCCAGAGAATGTAATTCAGAGGTTGGCACTTCCATAATTGGAGATCGCAATTTTCCACAAGTCGGAGCTTGATTGCCACAGGTCGCAGTTTTCATAGTCAGACAAACATTTGTTCAGTCTAGCTCTTGAAGTTTGTGAGACGATTCTCATGCATATTGAAGTCATTGCAGGTTAGTACTAAAAACTAGCAGATTGTACTTGAGGATTAGGTCAACACCTAAAATGAGTGGGTGCTCATGTTTGGAAATTGCATTCTCCCACTGATGTAGTCATTCATATATATTTATAGATATACAATTATCATCTAATATTTATGCGTTGTTTTATTTGTTACTATTACTACTGAAAGGTTTTAATTCATAAAAAATTGTCAAAGTGAAATTATATATATATGCCCAATTATTGATTCACCCCCCTCTCAGTGATAATATAAATCCAATAATTGGTATCATACCAGGTGTCTTCAATAACAGACTAACATATGGAAGAAGGATCCAATGTAGATATGGACAAACAAGAAGGTCTATCCACCAATCGAGCTCCAAGATTTGATGGATTAAATTATGTTTTTTGGAAAGTATGCATGGAGGTTTATTTACAGTCTATTTGTATGGACGTTTGGAAATCAATGTAGGAAGGATACAAGTTTCCAAAAACAACCACATATGAATCAAAAGAAACCAATGAGCGTACAACTTCTAGAATGGTGCTAGTTGACCCTGAAAATAGAATACAATATGAATGGAATGCAAGAGAAAAGAATGCAATACTGTGTGACCTATTTGATGTCAATTTTACTGAAGTGATGCAATGTACTGCAACTAAAGAAGTTTGGGATAAATTAAATAGTATTTATCAAGGAGATGAAAAAGTCAAGAAGGCCAAGCTGCAAACATTCTCTGCATAATTTTATAAGCTTAAAATGAAGGAGGAGGAAGACATTTCCACATACGTTCTCAGAGTGGATGAGATAGTAAATTATATAGCAGGACTTGGAGGAGAAATTGAAGAAAATAAGTTTGTACAACAAATCATGAGAACCCTTCCTTCATGGTTCAATTCAAAAGTGTTAGTCTTAGAAGACAGGTCTGACTTAGAAAACCTGGAAAAAAAAGGTGAATTATATGGAATTCTTACTACGTATGAGATGAGGACAGAACTTGAGAATGCCACTAGGAAGGAAGCCTCTTTTAAATCCATATGGAAGCAATTATTCAGCAATAATGAACGTAAGAACATAGCTAACATGTCAGATAAAGAAGAGACTAAATTTGTGAGAAAAATGAAAAGAGGTCAAGGAAAATACGAAGGAAAGTTACCCTTTAAGTGTTTTAAATGTGGCAGGATAGGACACTTCGATTATAAATTTACATATTAAGAAAATTGAGATAGTGAAAGTAAATAGGAGTCAAACTATCAAGAACGAAGAAGTAAGCACCAACAGAACAGAGTTGCAAACAAAAAAAAAATTCAAAGGTATAGGAAAAGTATGTACACTAAGGAGGATAATATTTCAAAGGAAGAATACAATAGTGATAGTCCAAGGGATGTATTTTTCAGGGAATTGATCCAAGATGAAAAATCAATAAGAGGAAAGTCATCAGTTAAAGGAGCTCCAGCTTGTACATCAAAAATGACAAAGAAATGGACCTACAATGGAATTTACCTGCCCTCTCCAAAGTCTAAAGAAAAGAAAAAAACAAGCAACTCAAAGGAATCATTCAAATTGGAGAAGACTGTCGAAAACAAGCACTCCTATGATGGAACCACACTACCATTAACAAAGCCCAAAGTAAAGGAAAAGTTCAGCGGTGCTGAAGAAAGTTCAAAATCTAAAGATGATGACAATATTGAAGTCAAATGGGAAGGAGAATTGATCAACGCAATAGAGGATATGAACAAATCAAGAAAATGCAATAAGTTAATAAAGGAACAATTGGAAAAGGAAGAACAATAGTTCAAGCAAATTAGGGACATGCAGGAAGCATCAGAGAAGCAAATGAAGATCAGAGAAGAGGAATCATTTTGCGCCAAGGAAAGAATCAAGGAAATGGAAGAGAACAAGTGTGCATTTGAAAAATATTGGAAGAAGTCAAAATCAATGAATGAGCTACTACAAGAACAAGTTGCGCTAAAAAATTCAAAATTTTCACATTTAAAAGTTGAGATAGATTGCACAATATGAGGGAAAGCTAAAACATGCATTAACGTAGATACTCAAATCAAGTTTAGCAGCATCTCTAAGTTGTAGATGAAGTATTAAGCTACCAAAAGTTTCCAGATGTCAAAATAAGCATTGAATATACAAAGGAAAGTAATGATGTGTGCGACAAAGGAGGACTTGGTTCTGACCAATAGGTTACATTTCACAGAAAATATGAACAGCTTAAAAAACCTAGGTATGCTAAATTCTTCAGGTATAAAAATAGCTTTAGTTCTATAAAATGTTGGAGATGTAACTATGTTGGGCATATAGAAAAATACTGCCACACCATTGGATGCTATGTGTGTGATGAATATGGACTTAAGGCTTCACATTGTTTTGTAAGAACAAAACAACGAAAAAGACCTTCCTGGCACAAGTTTATGATAGAGTATCCACCACATAAGTAGAGGCCAATTGTGCATCAAAAGACATGGGTGAAGAATGGATCTTAGAAATATGCAGAAGATGTAAACACCGCTATCACAGTTGATACGATTGTGCACAAGAAAATATGGGTAAGGAAGGTATCTCAGGAGTGCGTAGAAGATGTAAATAACGATAGCATAGTTCAAAAAGTAAGCGATTGTTTCTTTCATTTCCAACCTAAAGGGGTTATGCAAGATCCTTGAGCTTAAACAAGTACATCAAGAATTCAAGGACTAAAGTGGTATATTATTGCAAGTAGAGTTAATTTGAAGTATGTTATTGTACATTTTGAACTTGTTATGTATAAAAATATAAGGAGACACATGTACAAGTAATACATAAGAATTGTGTAAAATAAAATTGAATTGTATTCAAAAGTGTGATTACAAAATTTGGATATTTGAAGCTCGTATTACATCATGCCACATATTAGAAATAAAACTAGAGATATGAAGCCGAACAAAATCAAAGTGAGTATCGTCACGAACAAAATTGAAGTATATAGAAGATGAAGATGAGTCATAGAAACATTTCGAGATCGACTTCGTCAACTCGGCTAGCAGGAAGTGGTGAAAGGTGCAAGTCCAAATCCATTGGAGTCGCTTCTACAGACTATGGTGACTGCAACAAAGGAATAAGGTCCAATGTTGAAGATGATGAATCGTAGGAAGCACACTCGACACTAATAAGATTTAGAAGGTCAAGTGTATGTTGTTGTTGTTTTTCCAAAAGATTATCCCACCTACTCAAGTTGAATAACAAATCAGAAGTGCTCTGTTTAAATTGTGATAGATACCACCATGGCATAAAGTTGGACTCTTGTATTTGTTGTTTCCAAACACCCATATCCACCCTCATCCATCCCAAATCCACCTGCTATGACTATACCACCAAACAGAGGTTGTCATGGGTATTGTTTAATCACTATTAGGAAGACATGATGACAACTCAAGTCACAAATACTAGAGCAAGGATTGACAGAGGATGGACCAAGGTGGTGAGCTAAGTGGAAACACTACCAACTTATTGAATTGAGAGACACTACTCTGCATGCGCTGAGACATAAATTGAAGGGGCGTTGAACTTAAAAAATTCATGCATTGTGTAATCCAAGGGATATCATGATGATGTAAAAATTTAATGCATGGGTCAATGAAGGACAAAAAGTGATTTGGAAAAATGATGTCATAATAAAGAAACTATACGAATACAACACGTGGAAAACTTGGTATCAGGCATATCAAATTTTACCATGCATGCAGATTGATGGAAATATATCTAAAAACAAGATAATCTATTGGAATTCATAAAAGTCCTCGTGTCTGAAATCCGAGATAAGATGGCACACAGTCTACATTAACTAAGACACAGATAGTGGTGATGAGGGAGAACATATCAATTCTATGTATCTAACGTAGAAATGGGTTATATGTGACCTAGCACACTATAAGCAATCAAAACAAGAAAAAACGAAGGTAGGGGGAGTTAGCAAACAAGAAAAGTGAAATCCCAATAGGGAGAGAAATGATAGAAAGACAATGAGAAAATGGAAGAATATGGAAGGAGAATCTGTGTATAATAACTAAGAGCATGATCACAAAGGGAGCCATTGACACACAAAAGAAGAGATCACCTTTAGAGGGAGTTTGTGACAGGTTTATCATTCAAGTGGTGTTGACATCAATGACAAAGGGGGATATTGTTGAACATGAATTTTCATTGATGTCAAAGGTATTGAATTGATGTCAAAGGAATTAAATTGATGTTAAAGGTATTGAACTGATGTCAAAGGAATTGAATTGATCTATAAGGTATTGAACATGAAATGTCCATGCATTGATGTCTAAATCATTAAATTGGTCAATAAACAAGTTGTAATTGATGAAAAATAATAGACTAAGGCCAAAAGAAGCTTAAGAATTCCTCACACACAACTAGCTTGAAGAAATACATATGGAAGAATGTGGAAGTCCCATGAGAGAAAAGATCCACCATGACATTGGTCACAAGTGCACAAATAATAATACTTAAAGTAGAACATTAAAATGGAATATATGTGCAAATATGATTTGTGTGAGACTTATGAATGAAGAACATGAAATATAAAGTCATGGGTAAAAGTCCCACAAATAAAATGGTTATGGTACAAAGAATTGTGAAGAAAAAGATGAGTCATGAACCTATGTGTAAAAGACCCACATGGAAATTGGAATATGTGCACCAAATCCCATAAAGATGAATTGTGATAAATGACACGCTAGTGCATATCTTAACTTGAAGAAAATCCAAACAAGAGGGGCATTGTCCAAGGATGAGGAATTTCACTAAGTGAACACATCTCTTGAGCTAAGAAGACTATAAATAAGCAAGAGACGAATGTGGTCAAGTAATATTGAAAGATGAAGATATGAGATAATTTGGTTAGAGAAGCTTCATAATTATTTGGGGTATCAATGGCACAGTGATCACATAAAGAGTTTTTATACAACGTAGATGAAGCATGAAAGCAATAGATGTTGAATAGAAATACGTGAACTAGATGAAAAGGATACATGTATTCTGGATGTGTGATGTTATTACTCAATGATAGATGTAGACCGCAGAAGAGACACAGATCATAGTGTTAGACATAGACTGCAGAACAGTCAAAGTGACCGAGTGAGGAACTTTGTTCAGTATAAAAACACAGATTGCAAAATCGCAAAAGAGACAGATTGTAGTCTTTATTACACATCAAAGTTTTTCCAACTAACTGTTTAGATATAGATATTGAGATGTAGATATCCAGATATAGATATTTAGACAAATATCAAAAAGTTACTGTAGTTGCAGATTGTGAAGACTCCCATTGAATATAAGGTATTTTTTGTATATTACATATAGTTAATATATTCTTATTTCATATTAGGGAGGTTGGATGAGGCCAGGAATAGGTGGTCGTATCCTCCTTCTAGTTGGTTCTAGAAAATATAATCAAGGTATTGTATAATCCTTTATGTTGGAGCATATAAAACCCATGGGGTTGGATCCTCCTTCCAATTAGTGTCGAAGAATATAATTTAGAGGTCGGTGTTTCCACAATAGAAGATCGTATTTTTCCACAGGTCAGAGCTTAATTCCCACAGGTCGCCATTTGCATAGTTAAACAGACATCTATTTAGGTCAGTGCCTAAATTTTGTGACTCAGTTCTCACACAGATTGAAGTCGTTGCAGGTCAGTACCAACAACCAATAGATTGTACTTGAGGATTAGGTCAACACTTGAAATGAGTGGGTGCTCATGCTTGGAAATTTCATCCTCCCACTGATGTAATCATTCTTATATATTTATAGGTGTACAAATATTCTCGGATATTTGTGTGTTGTTGTATTTGTTACAGTTACTACTGAAAGGTTTTAATTGGTGAAAATCTGTCAAAGTGAAATTATATATATATATACACACACCCACAATTATTGATTCACCCCCCCTCTCAATAATAAGATAAATACAACAATAAAAACCTAATTAAATGAATGGACATGAAATATATCACTTATCTTGCAAAATATGCAATTGAAATCAACAGTGTCGCGTTCCACCCATCCTTAGACACAATGCAGGCTAGAGTCTTACTTTTCAATGGTCACCCCTGATCCAGAACCATGATGCCACAAGAAAGAGCGCACTCAACCATCATCCTACAACATAAGTACAACCACAAATCCATTGGCAAGTGGATTCCATTAAACCCCCAATCTCGTATTTCCAGTGGCTATTCTAGGACAAGGTTTTCAAGAAATTAGTCCAACCACAACCAGATGGAAATTCCTGCTCAACTTCAACTTTAGGGAAATTCCAGTGGCTATAGGACAAAATATTTAAGTATATAATAGTCCAACCTCAAATCCAATGGCAAGTGGATTCCACATCACTTCCAAGCCAGGATCTCCAAAGACAATTTCAGGACAATTACCAGTGGCTCCAAAGTAACTCATCTTGGGTACAGGCTCAGCAAGAATGCATTAACAAGTAAAATATCAATGCAGGATTAGGAAAATTGAATTCACATGTACCAAGGAAAAATTAAGATCCAAGAGCATCAACAATGAATTAAGATACACTAGCCAACACAAGCAAAATCGAATTCCTCAAGTGAAATTCGAATTGGGAGAGAGAGAGACACAAGGGATGAATTACATTCTAAAAATAGCAAATAGGAGTTACACATCACGAGGTTACACCAAGAGACAAACTAATACAACTCAAGGGGGCACACTAGGTGTGTGTGAGAGAGAGAGAGAGAGACTCTAACACTTATAAAAGTTATTTCTAGAATAAATGAAACCAAGGATTACCACAACACGTGATGGTACATAGCCAAGAGGGTCCACCAGGTCCACAAGAAGAGTGTATAAAATCAACATGGACACAAACACAAAGGTAACACCTTTCCCACAACCCCTTGATCATAACATCATGGTTCCTCATACTCTCTTTTATGTCATTAGTCAATTCAGTTGTTTTATTTTATTAATTAATTAACAATGTCCAACATAATAAAAATAATAATATTGTGCAAACCATAATCCCAACACCTTATGCCATAATATCCAACATAACAACAACAATAATATTTCTAAGGGATAAAACAAATGGTAGTACATCCCCCTCCCCTCAAACCATGCATCGTCTTTAATGCATAATACATACATGCTTTTGTAAAACTTTTAGAAGAACTTCAGTTTTCAAGTATTCCTTCTCGGAACTCCTCTTCCGAGAAAACTTCGATATTTCCCACTACTACTTTCATGTCTGTCTCCACATCATATGGGATCACCATCCCATTTCCTGGATTCATGTGCGGGAACCGAGACTAGTAGAGTGGACTCAAGGAAGAAAGGGTCGATCTTCAATCCCCATCACAGGGTATTCAATCCTCTTCACAATGCATTCAAACCTCCAACAAGGATACATCCACTTTAAAATCATATTCTAATCACCCATGTGATTAATGTTAGGTATGAAAATATATGATACATAATATCAGTATATTTGTTAATAACTAAACCATATTCTTCAACAAAGATATTTGAAATAAAGATGCTTCTTTGACAATGATGCTTTTTCACATTCCCAACATACACATGGTTAGCAGTAAGCATATATATCGTTCCACAAGATTCATAAAATACATCCTCAAGAAATAAATTTTAATTAATCACATGAAATTCTTTAAAGGAACACGAGATAAATCATAACATGAAATCAATTACATTTCACTCTTCTTCATCTATGACGCATGAAATACATCAAAGGTAAAGAAATAAATTTCACAACATGCATGTAACAACACATTAGTTACAAGTGCATTTAAATAGTATAAACAAATGCTAATGTATGAATTATTGATCTTTGTACAAACATATTCTATCTTGCATCTACCAGCTTGGAAAGACCAACAATCTCAATTACAGGAACTACAACTCAACAAGACCTTTACCACATCTCAAGAACACACATAAGAGTACTTGACTTATTAACGAAATTGGATGTGTAAGCTCCATAATCGCCCCAACCGTACGAACTCATATGACATATACTAATTCACTCATGAGCCACCCCGACATGGGAAATTTAAGTACATAATATTTATACATGAAATGCATTCTGATCAATTAATCACATGAGCCACATTACCAAGATGTTTTTACATGGTTTATCACCAAAATGATTTTCCTACAAGGATGCATGAAGTATCACCAAGATATTTCCCAATAAGATG
>LPNX010963262.1:54637-84969 GCA_001517045.1 Pseudotsuga menziesii | reverse complement strand
CATGTATATAACCAACAACGTCACACAAACACTATTAATACTACACTTATGTAAGCACTCAACACATACATAATCATACATCTTGCATACATACTCCACCAATAGAAATGGTATACATACTTTGATGGAAGTACAACATAATCCCCATATACTAACCATACATTACATTACTAATTATTTACAAGTAGCACACTACTTATACTATCAACCAAAGTAAATACATAGTCACCTCAAACAACCGAACATCCTACCATTAAAATCTTCTAATGTTATACAATAATAATAATAATTACTAGTATACAACACACAATCATACATTGATACCATACGCCATACTTACTATAACAATAATATTGAATAATTACTATTTATCATAACATTATATAATTATTAACACATGCTGATATATATAATATCAATATATTAATAATACATGTATATAACCAACAACGTCACACAAACACTATTAATACTACACTTATGTAAGCACTCAACACATACATAATCATACATCTTGCATACATACTCCACCAATAGAAACGGTATACATACTTTGATGGAAGTACCGCATAATCCCCATATACTAACCATACATTACATTACTAATTATTTACAAGTAGCACACTACTTATACTATCAACCAAAGTAAATACATAGTCACCTCAAACAACCAAACATCCTACCATTAAAATCTTCTAATGTTATACAATAATAATAATTACTAGTATACAACACACAATCATACATTGATACCATACGCCATACTTACTATTACTATGTATTATTTCTATACATACACCCATTTTGTCTACATACATATTATAATTCTTCAATCATATATCGTATTATTATTAATCATATGCACAACATATTAGTCATATAACTTATATATCTATCCTATATTTTATAATTACAATGGTATAATTACTTAATCCAATACTATCATATTAGATATGCATCATAACATATATACTAACATAACAATTCTGATCACACCATACTTCCTAATACTTCCAAATACTTCTAAGCACTTTTGAATATTCTCAATACTTCAAAACACTTCCAAATACTCTCAAGTACTTCTAAACACTTTCAAACACTTCCAAATTTTACACTTACTTCATTGCATACATTCACACTAAACATATAATATATTCACAATATCACAAACATGTAATACTAATAATCATTGCATACAATAAAATACATTTTACAGTATATACAAACATAAATACATTAATATATATACTTTTAACAACTATATATATATAATGTATATATATTATGTTATATTCAATATCATATACCTCTCATCTATATTGCATCACATATTATATTATGCATATGTATGTTTATGTCTCTCTCTCTCACACTCACACACACACTACCTACTTACACATAAAATAAATAAATAAAATTAAGAGAATATGAATAATTATAGATAAGTGGCTAATTTCCACCAAAAATAAGATAAGAGTTACATCTCCATAAATAAAATAAAAGGGAATATGAACCATTAAAGATAAGTGTCTCATTTCCTTCACTCAATAAATAACCCAAGAGTTACATCTCCATAAGTAAAATAAATAAAATAAAAGAGAATATGAACCATTAGAGACAGATGGTTTATTTCCTCCACTCAATAAATAAATTATTAAGATAAGTTTAGATAGTAATAATTAATAAATAATATAAAAACATACTACATGCATAAAATAAAAAAGAGGATAAGGAACATCATTTAGACAAGTGTCCAATTCCTAAACTATCCAAGGAGTTAATCATTGATGTAACCACTACCTTTCAAGTGGCAAAGTATGCCCATACATAAAAGTATTTATTCAAGAGAAGCAATTGTTATAGCATGATTTTTCATACCTTATAAGTCATGCTTTGATGGCCTTTCCCTATCCCTATGCAGACTCACTTTATCCCATTTGCTCACCATTACCCTAATGCTCCAGTTGAACCTCTAAAAATACATTTTTGAATATACATGCAGGTCACAAGTTTACAACGTGCATATACGCAACTTGCACCACTATCACCTGTATACATCATGTTTTATGCTTAATTTTTTTTTTGGAGATTTCCCCATCAAGTAACGAATGACTTGATATTTGGTCTTCCTTATGCTAGGAAATGCTATGATTTGACCCTTCATTTCCTATTGAGGGGTTATATATTGAGCTATTGTGAAGCATTGAAGGAGGAGAATCTTAGAGAGTAAAGAGATTATAGCGAAATTTTGTCCCATTCTTATATGCTTGAGTTTCCATCCCTTTTTCCTTGAGGAATCCATTAGTGATATTTCCTAAGCTTGGCTTTGCCTTTGTGAGCTTGCCATTGTATGGAGGATTGAAGTGGTGGAGGCCCAGGTGGAGGGACTCGGTTTCTCGATTTCAACGAGGTGTCGAAAGAAGTTGTCATTTGTATCTCTATTTACATTAATAGAAATATCCATTTCTCATCCAATTGCATGTGTAATTATGAATATTTGTATCCATGGATGTAATTACTTTGTATACATGTTTAAATTGAATATGTTAGATTATATTAGATTAGTCTCTAAGGTTTTATATATCGCTTGTATATCTCTTTGTTGTTGAGGACGAAGTGCAAGGACAAGTTTTGATCGAGAGCTCAAGAGTGATCTTCTTCAAACGTCTGGTTGAAGGTACGACTCTTATCCCTTAGTGTTTAATTTTATTTATATATCTAGTATGATTGAGAATGGATTGATTTCTAGTGTCACACTGTCTGTTGTGGTCCACCCCAAGCCATAGGAAGTTTTTATCCATAGCAACAATAGCAAGTATATATCCCATTAATAACATTTCATAATAATAATAGTAAAACTACATCATCTTTATATATATATCACACCTTACAACATATATGTTAATCTATGCTATTATATTGCATGTACTAACATTTAAAAAATATCTTGATATTTGAGATTAAAAAGAAATAAAAATACATTCAACTTGATCTATGAAGTAAGGCTTCCGATTCTTCTATTAACATAAGGGAGGTTAAATTTATTTCACTAAGCACATTTTTAAACTCCAATGCACATATATAGAAGATTATAACTATGTAGAAGGCTCAACAACCACAGTATTAGAACCTAAGCTCTCATACCACATATATTGTCCCTACGGGATATCAAAGGGTCTCGTGGACATATAATTAGATATCTAAGGGTAATTAGATAATTTTAGCATACAGGATTAGTTAAATAAATATTTCATTTCATTTTTCATGATTTAATGACAACAAAATCCCTTTAATTAAAATAAATTCAGCAATTATTCCAACAACCGATCCAAGCACTGGGTAAGCTTACTAACACTATTTAACAACATCAAATATCCATTCCAATCCAAATAAAAAATAAACTCCACATCTAAAGTCCATTTTAACTTAATCATGATTAACTAGTAATTAGTGTTCTCATTATGACACTTAGCGCACAATGGACGATACTTAACATAATTTCATGTGCTCATCATATAACCATTATTTATCAATACAAATGGATAATTAGCACTTAATAACAAGTAAATAAGGTCTAATTACCATTTTCCAATTAATTAAACATAATAATTACAAAAAAGATTCCACAAAAACTACTTAACTAGTTGTTCAATACAAACAACTAGTCTTGCACAAATTCAACACACAACCATGCCAATGAACCAAATGTGAACCTAAAACCATTATAAACATATGTAAGCATGCACGCATAGAAAAATAAACTTATATTTTTAGGTCATATCCTTTCACATAAACGACAATTCTTCCAATCAAATTTCAATTCAACTAATTAACATTTATCGCAAGGAATTGAATCAAATCGACTGCACCAAAACTCAAGCATTCATAAGTAAAGGATAAAACCTGAAAATTAACCACCCACATAATAAATAAAATGTTAATAATATAGAATATGGATGTACATTCCATAAATTACGAAATAGATATTTAAATCTACAAACTACTTACCAATTTTTATTGAATTGAAAGTAGTGTTTGCTTCTAGTTTCCAAATGAAAAACAATAAGAAAGTAATGACTACTATATATCATGATAATCGTAAAAGAAGTAACCTACATTCAAATGGATGCATCTTTCTTCTCATAAACAATCCTCTTATTAATTCACCAACTAGTTGAATTCACTTCTCTAAATTGACTAAAAAATTGAGGAAATAAGTAATATAAATGTATAGACTATTCGTAGAATAATTTCTAAGCCATTCCAACTCTAAATACCATGTATTGTAAATATTATCTGAATTACGTCTCATGCATACATTTTTTCAAACACTTCTCATGTAAAGTCATAAATCCATCTAAAAACAATTATTTCGAAGGAACTAGCGATTGGAAATTAACCTATAATTTCAATAAGCAAATCCAAGGATTATCTAGGAATTATTCCACACACTTATTTATACATTTAAAGTGTAATTATAAGATCTAATATTGAATATCTCACTCATTCATTTTAACAAATACTTCTCATGCCAAGTCTCGAAACTAGATAAAACAACTCAATCGGTAAGCTAGTATTCAAATAAAAGCTAGAAACACTATAGAGAGGTGTTTTTTATCATTCCAATTATATTGTACATTAAAGATACATGTAATATAAATAACAGGGGAGAAATATCATTTATATAGTAGAGGTTCCAAATAAATGTTTACTCTAACGACTTGCTCACAAATTACAAAAACTAGGTATCTATTTTTCTCCAAAACTAGTAGCACAATTTAACTAAATGCCATGGGCAATGTATTCCACATTTAGCTCATAAATTTTGTCAATAATTTCACGTGAAACCATTTAAAAATCACATCATAACACAAGTAAATGAAATATACATGAATAGTGAAAATATCTTGCAAAATACGCAGCTGAAATCGAGTCTGCCACTTTTCACCCAACCATATACACAATGCAAGACAAAGTCTTAGTTTGTAGTGGTCGCCCCAAGCTGGAACCATGATTCCACAAGAAAGAGTGCACTTAAACACAATCCTACAACATAATCCCAACCACAAATCCATTGGCAAGTGGATTCCACATCACTCCCATTCCAAGATTTCCAGTGGCAATTTTAGGACAAAGTTTTTAGGAAATTAGTCCAACCATAACCCAATCACAAGTCCTGCTTGAATTCCACTCCAGAGAAATTCTAGTGGCTCTAGGACAAAAAAAAATTAGGTATATAATAGTCTAAGCTCAAATACAATGGCAAGTGGATTCCACATCACTTCCAATTCAGGATCTCCTTAGGCAATTTCAGTACAATTACCAGTGGCTCCAGAGTATCTTATCTTGGGAACAGGATCAGCAAGGGTGCATCAACCAACAAAATATCATATGAGGAGTAGTAAAATCGAATTCACATGTACCAAGGAAAAAACAAGAGCCAATAGCATCGACAATTAATCAAGAGAGACTATCCAACACAAGCAATAGAGGAATTTTGGGGTATAAAATGGGCCTCCTAAGGAAAATAATAAAATAATAGTTAAAATAATAAAATAATATTGATTAATTTTGGAGGAAGAAAGAAAAAAACTACTTTTTGTGTTCATATTTTCGACATATCTCCCTGTGTTTTTACTCAAATTTGGATCGGGAGAGCTCCTTGGATGCGGAATTTGATTCCGCATCCAACGAGTACCCACACTGCATACTTTTGACGGACCCCGCTACCCCAAAAACAAGAAATACCAGAAAAAACGTGATCATCATCATCACGTTTTTTCTGGTATTTCTTGTTTTTTGGGTAGCGGGGTCCGCCAAAAGTATGCAGTGTGGGTACTTGTTGGATGCGGAATCAAATTCCATATCCAACGAGCTCTCCCGATCGAAATTTGAGTAAAAACACAATGAGATATGTCGAAAATACGAAGAAAAAAAAAGTAGTTTTTTTTAATGACAAATATGTCAATTCAACCATTATGGCTGACTTATTTTATTGAAATTCTATTGGTTCTTGAATTCCAACTCACAAAAACTTATTTTGACACGTTTTCTTATAAGGCCCATTTTAGACCCCAAATTTCCTCTAATGAAAAATCGAATTCCTCAAGAGCAATTCAAATTGTGAGAGAGAGACACACACACAAGGGATGAGTTACATTCCAAAAATAGAAAATAGGATTTACATATCATGAGGCTACACCAAGAGATACACTAACCCAACTCAAGAGGGAGAACTAGGTTCGAGAGAGAGAGATCGACTTTAACACTAATAAAAATTAATCTCTAAATAAATGAAACTAAGGAGTAACATAACATGTGAGGGTACACAGCCAAGAATGTCATCCATATATCGCAAAGAAACCCCTACCGGGAAATGGTGTGATTACCACAATTCACCATGGCATGATACGTCTGAATGCAAGGCTCGAAAGACATTTTTTGAGAAATTGTCTACCTCCAACTTGTCCAACAAAAATCTAGTAGAGTATGACCCATAAGCATCGACCCTTTTGACATTGACCACTCCAACAACCTCGACTACCATTAATGAGGAGGAATGAGAGCGCTTGTTCCATACACAGATATGGGTTCAAAAGAATCCATTGCATTTGATTGTGGAAAATGGTAGCCAAAAGAACTTTGTTTTTGAAAATCTCGTGAAGAAACTAGGTCTTGTCACCACTCCACATCCTGAGCCTTATAATATCATTTGGATGAAGGATGGACAGGAACTGAGAATCGTCCAACAATGAAAACTCACCTACTTCATTAATCCTTTTGAAGATGAATTACTATGTGACGTGGCACCTCTTTCTATATTCGATGCCTTGCTTGGGAAACCTTACTTGTGGGATCGACATGGGAGTTATCAGTCATGACCTCAAAAGGTGATTATCAAAATACAAAACCAATGGTATGGTATACCAGAGCAACGACCTACATCAAGGGTTGCATGATATCTTCCAAATAGAAAAAGAAGCTCATCAACCATTCTCAGGTATTTTCATTGATCATGATCAAGCCTCAACATCCCAGGTAGACTGTAGCAACTAGTCGAATCACCAACCAGTGCATCTCCCGACAACAACAATAGATCGACAATATTGTTGATGAATATTGGAACATGTTTCAAGAGTTAGAGGGAGTACCTCTACATCTCCAGGTAAAACACTCCAATGAACTTGTTCTTGGTTCTTCATTACCTAACACATCTATTTATAGAAGATCCATTATCGAGAATGAAGAGATTCGTAGACAAATTCAAGATTTGATCAACAAAGGTCACATCCAACCCAACTCCTCTCCTTTTGGAAGTCTAATTTTCCTCGTTCCAAAGAAAGATGGAACTTGGCGCATGTGCATCGACTATCGAGATCTCAAAAAAAATACAGTAAAGAATAGATACCCTCTGCCAAGGATAGACAAACGAATCAACTTCCTGAAAGGTGCTAAATTATTTACTAAGATCGACCTCAAGTTGGGATATCATCAAATTATGATCGAGCCTACTGATGTATGGAAAACTACTTTCAAAACCAAGGAAGGATTGTTTTAATGGTTAGCCATGCCTTTCGGCTTAACCAATGCACCTATGACCAAGGTATTTTTTAAGGATTCTAATATTATACTTAAGTATAGTATTCTAGGCGATTGTTTTGGATTGAAAAAAACATGTTTATAGATAGGTAGGAGAATATTAAATATGAAACATAAAATTAACACTGAAATGTGTAAATTTTGGCGAATATTATGATAAAAAAACACATTTTATGTAAATATAGGCGATATTAGACACTAAAAATGACCAAATAGCGAATTTTGTTTTTTAAAAGAACCCCAAAAATAGCCAATTGGCGAAATTTCGCCCCTCAAAATTACCCTGCCTACGACCTTCATGCGATATATGGATGACATTCTTTGACCTTTCATCAACAAGTGTGTCATTGTCTACCTAGACGATATCTGATTTTCAGTCAATCACGGGAAGAACATATCTGACAATTTCAACAAGTCCCCAAAACTCTTCGACAACATAGACTTTATTTGAACATTGACAAATGTTCATTTGCAATGAACATTATCAAATAGTTGGGGTATGTAATCGAATCTATAGGCATTCACGTCGATCCAAACAAAGTTCAAATCCTTAAAGAGTGTCCTATTCCTCAAAACATTCATGAACTAAGATTTTTTCTTGGTTTGGAGAATTTTTATCGATGATTCATACTCGGCTTCACTTACATAGCCTAGTCATTGAATCCGTTGACTAAGGGAAATGGGAAAATTTTCTTCAAATGGGCATCAACACAACATCAAGATTTCGAGAAGCTTAAACACAAGCTTTGTACTGCACCAGTACTTGTGTTACCTAATTTGCATTATCATTTTGAAATTGAGACAGATGCATCAGACTATGCCTTAGGCATAGTGGTCACTCAGTCTGGTCACCTAGTCGCTTTTCATTCTGAAACCTTCAATGACACCGTCATAAGGTATTCAACGTATGAAAAGGAACTGTATGCCATTGTTTAAGCCCTTGAGCAATGGAGACATTATGTTCTAGGCAAGGAGACGATCATTCTTACTGAAAATAAGTCTTTAAAGTTCACCCTATCCCAGTTGAAGTTACAAACAACCCAACAACTCAAGTGGACTAATTACCTGCAAAACTTCCAGTAGGTAATTAAGTATCAGAAAGGTAAATCCAATACCACAGTCGATTGTCTGAGTCAACCACCCATTACTCCCCTTTTTATAGTGATCAGTATGCAGGGTTACAACACCACTACTTGGCCTCAATTGTATTTGGTGGACTGTGACTTTTCTGTAATTTATCAACAACATCCGAGTCACCATCCACTACCAAATATTTCCTGAAAGACACCTTCCTATACAAGCTTAGACAACTTTGTGTACCAATAGGTGAGCACTGACATAATCACATTTGAGACGCACACTACAACAAGACCACAGGGAACTTTGCAGTAGCAAACACCCTTGCCATCCTACAAAAGTATTTTTATTGGCCTTCACTTAAGTCTAATGTCAAGAGGTACATTCGATCATGTGTGGTTTGTGTCATCTCTAAACTGCCAAATCGATGACAAGGATTGTACACGCCTTTGTCGTAACCTATTCGACCATGGGAATCTATTTCTATGGACTACTTGATGGGATATCCTACTACCAAACATCAGCATGATGTGATCTTAGTAGTAGTCGATATATTTTCCAAGATGGTCATTCTCATTCCATGCAAGAAGACTACGACAATGCAGCAGACTACTCAGCTCTTCTTTGAACATTTCTAGAAACATTATGGCTTACCGACAACCATAATTTCTGACATAGATGCCATATTTGTCAACATTTTTTGGAATAATTTCTGGCAACAGCTCGACACGAGACTCTCCTTATCAACAACTTTCCATCCTCAGACAAACGGACAGATAGAAGTTGTGAATCACTTGGTAGTACAAATTCTCTGCATATACAACCATAAGCATCATAGGACATGGGATGAAAGTCTCCCATATATACATCACAGCTACAATCGTGCTCAACACAACTCTATGGGAAAGATTCCATTTAAGATCTGATATGGATTTCAACCCTCAACTCCCATTGAATTGATTATTTCATCGATATAGTCGAATGACAAGGACTCTGACCAATGATAAGTTGAAAAAGCATTGAAGTTTCGAGATCAAATCTACAGCATCCAAAAACAAGCACAGGAAATGTTGCAACGAGCTAATGTGAAAGCTAAGGCCTGACACGATAAACATTGTATCCCTCATTCATTTCAAATTGGGGATCATGTCTAGTTGCATCTCAAGAAGGAATGCTTCACTGGTCCATATAGGAAGCTGAAGCCTTTGCGATATGGTTCGTACACTATCCTTAAGAATATTGGAGAAAACAATTTCTAGCTCGGCATTCCTTCATGCTTGGGTGTGCATCCAGTATTTAATGTGAATCTGCTTCGACCATACCACGCACCACTGTTGGAACAAAACGACTTGCAGACAACATAACCTAAAGACATCCATCCACAAGTTTAGGATTTTCTTCCTTGCAACACCTTTGTGGGATGACGAATACACCATATAAGGACGAATGCAATTCCCTTGTTTCAGGTGGCTAAAGATGGACATCTCCCAGCATAAGGAAAATGGTACTATGCTACTAAACTAACCAAAATTTTCCTCATATGTACAAGAAAACAATGGGGACCATTGTTTCTTAAGGAAGGAGGTATGATCCACCCAACAGTTGGCATTGTTTGTCGACTCTGACAGGTTCAACATCGACCTTGACAAATCTGCACCTTGACAAGTTCATCATTAAATTCGACAAGTACACACCTCGACAGGTTCATCACCGACTTCGATAAGTTCAGCAACTAGACATGCATCATCGACACTAGTGATCGACAAACTACGATAGATTGTCTCTCTATATTCTGGTCATCTGTAATGGTGAAATTCTGAATCGTTCCAACTTCTCTTGTAACTGAACTTAACAGGGAGATAACCCAAGCTTTCTCAGCACTCTATTTAAGCATGTACATTATTGCAATACACAACAGTAATAAAGTAGCAATGAAGTAACATAGATTGGTTCGACTTCTTACATATTTTCTGTGTGTGTTTCTACGGTGTAGCGTATTTCCTGCTTTGTTTATTATTATTATTATAATTTCACCATAACAGTACTTGATTCATTCAATCGAACTGTTTTCCCCATAATGCACCTGGGTGCATATGGAACAAATAAAATAAAATAAAATCAATAAAAAAACATAAATCAAATTTCACTTACCATGGTGTTTTACCATTTCCATAAGCCCTATTTACTGCGTAGAGGAGGCAGTTGAGAGAACACAGGGTGAGGAGCATAGTAGGCCGTAGAGAGCAAGGAAGGTGAGGAGTAGATAGTGTGAGGAGAATAGGAGGCCATTTATAGCAATCGAGAGTAGAGAGGGTGAGGAGAAGACAAGAACACCGAGAGTAAAGAGGGTGAGGAGAATAGAGCTTGAGGAGTAGAGTAGGTCATTGATAGAAACCGAGAGCTGAGAGGGTGAGGAATTTTTTAGAATAGTACAAAGCATGAGGAACAAAGGATGTGAACACGCCTAGAGGAGACCACATTGACGGGAACACCTAATAAAGTAGAGGAGACAAGAAAGGGGCCCAATGTCTTTGGTAACGCATGCCCTACCCTCTGAACTATGAATTTCGTTTTCTTTTAGAAATTAACCCTATCATTGTAGTTGAGAATTAACCAAATGATCGTAAGCACTAGTTTCGCTCACCCCTTTGGACTAGTTTACTGAGACAATGCAAGTAACAGTTACTATGGTAATAAATTGGTCTTGTCTATACTTATCTCTCTTTCTCATCTAACATTGGGATCATAAAACCACATATAAGGTGAGGGAAGTAGTTCACGTGCTAATAAATAAGTGCGTCCCTACTATTTCTCACATCAATTGGACCTTTCTACATTTCACACAAATTGTTCCATTCATGTTTTCGTTCAACTCACTAGTTTCCAAAATGTTGGCAAGAGAAACCTTGTGACCCATTGGGAACTGATATTTTGATATTTGATTATGTTCCCTCTAACAAGAACCCATGACCCATTTCCAATTGGATACTAACAATTGACATGAATATATTGTGGAATTTTTTTGTTGATAATTATAGAGCACGAAAACCAAATCTTCCATATTTGAAATGATAGAATAAACATTTTATTAGAATGACAATGAGAAAATAGAGAAAACGAATACAAAAATGGATTGTTATATCACTGAAAGTATAGAAATGAGACAACTTTGGGTGCTTGGAGTAGTAAGTTTTTTGGAGGGACATTTCCAATAGATATGTCTTGCCTCTCCATTTCGTATTTGTTTATCCATTTCCAAGTCCTAGTTGTTTCATGAAGCAAACTTCTTCATCAAACCTATCTTTTTACATGGGTTTCTTCATATTATAATGCTACAATGGATGACCTTTATACCAACTATAATTTTTGCACACTATAATTTTTTCATTGTCAAGTCCTACTTGTGTGAAGCATTGATATTATTAACAAGACTTTATTTATACCTAGTTTACATAACACTATAATTCTACAATAAAATTTCCTACATATCAACCGTACCTTTCCCTAAAGAGAATGTTGGGTTACTCGTTTTTCAATTTTAATGTTATTTTGGAGAATTATAACATATTATTGCTATTTAGCATGTTTGAAAATGACACAAAGATCAAATTCATCTTTGTTAATTAAACCCATAATATGTAGCCTCTTACCAATAATCATTAAATAGTAAATGAAACCCACATAAACAAACCAAGTCCTTTCCCATAATATGTGCATTCTCTTTTTCGTCAAGAGAATGCATTAGAATGACAAGGAATTGTGGAGGTAATCTTAGGAGGTATCATCCTACTTGAATAGAATAAATTATTATTGCTTGACCTAATAACACATTAGATTTAATGCATTGTATCCATTGTATCTCATTAAGGATCATGGCCACTACCCGGGATAATCATCATTTTCTATTCGGTGAAAATAAATCTTGTATCATAAAAATTAAGAGGAAAAGTTTCATTTATTATGAATGGTTTTTCTATCATTTGACTCCCCAAACATTTGAAAACCAAAGAATATACCATTCTTATGGATCGATATTGATTATAATATCTCTAAAACCATTGTGTAAAGTTGTTTGTTAGATAATATGCGCTCTATGACTTCCATTCATGGCTACTTTGAGCTTTTTCGATTAACTCCAAGTTCTGTAGGTACCATTTAACAAGTACCTATTAGATATATCTTCCAGAAGCTAGGAAAGTTTAGGAGGAATGGGAGAAGTTGTAGTATCCCCAACTAAGATTAGGAGATATTAGTTTAGACAGAAAGAACAAAATCAGAAAAATTGCAAGCTAGGAACTAGTTTTGAAACTACAATCGACATAGTTAGTTGCAGTCATTATTAAACCCTTTCGAAAACTTGAAAAGATGGAATTGAGACTCTGATGTGACTAAGGGTATGTGCACAGAATCACAGATAACAGGGCTTAAGATAGAATCAAGAATCGTTTGCATAACGTATTGGGACCCTTTATGTTTTAAAATCAACTATTGTTGAAGTCCACTCCAAGGATTCTTGGGTACACTGACATATGCAAACTAGATTATTTACACTAACTTTAGGTGCAATCATAAGGTTTCTATATTGTGCCTAACCTATATTCTAACCTCACAAAATATCTTGGATATTTTGAGTTGTTTGAGTGAGTTTGGGTGACTTGGGAGACATCGTTGCTATAGTGATAACTCAACTAGTTAAGGTTTAGGCTAAATCAAGAATTATATGACTTGCACAAAAATCTAATATTAAGGATGGAATGGAATCATGAGGATTTCAATAACCTACAAAAACTTACAGAGCTGAATTTGGATGCATAGAGTGCATTTTATGACAAAAACTGACAAACTAGTCAAAATTGACCCATGAATGATCTAGTCTAGTTATCTGATCATTTAAATGACTCGGTTAATTTAATAATTCTGAAAAAAACATATAGTAACATCTATAATAACATATGTTATGACAACAAAAATATTGAATTAGGAATTTGGAGTTGTCTTAATTTGTTTTTTTACATCAAAATTGCAAGAAACCCCCAAAGGATGAGGATTTTACAATATAGAAAGAAATTGATGGATTATATTAAAAGAAATAAAGTATTCACCACCAAATTTGACTCAAGGTATGGATAATGAAATTATTAATTCATCTTGGACACCACAACTACTGCTACTTGTAAACTGCGCCCTCGTGAAGAATGCTTCTAACTGGATGGAACTCTTGTGTTGGAGCAATGATCAACATGATCTCTTCTTCTTCTTCACTTGAAATCATTCAAACGTATTGGATGGAAAATCATATCTTCACTTTCAATTCTAATGGTTGCATTGGATGCATTCTAATTGAGAGAAAGGAACTGGAACAAGATTTGCAATGGTGCACATCACCCAAAGTTGGATGAGGCACATCGCTCAAGCTCTAAGAAGCAAGCTCTCAAGACAATAATAAAATGACCAAAATACATGAATAGGAGCACACCACATTATTTTATAACTTATTTCGCTTCCTATATGAATTGTACGTGTTCTCTCATTCTTTCCTTGCACCATCATTAACTGAATTGGAAGTTTCTCGCTTTCCTTTTTCCTCTCCTAATTTTCCTACTAATTATATTTTCTTCCTTTTGAAAACTACATATTCCCTTGCTTTCTTGATGTTTCCTACTTTTCACAACCTACTTCTTTTCTGTGCTTGTCTTCTTTGTGCACTGGCATGCTTTATCCAGTTGCATGCTTTTCATTGCTTTCAACTTTTCCTTCTTAATTTCCAGTTTCCTTCTTTTTGCTGCCACCTTGTGTGTGTTTCTTTCTTCCATTTTCCTCTTTTGTGTGACAACTCATAGGGATAGCCTTATTTCTTTATGTTCCCTCATGGGACCTTTTATCATGTCCAACGGATATCTAATTTAATAACAAATTAAATATTTCAAAATATTAAATAGCCTCTTTAATTTAATTTATATTAAAACAACTATAAATTAGAGAAAATTTCAACTCAAAATGGGTCTTTCAACCCTAATTCAAATTCCATATCATCATGTGTTAGATAATGAAATTGCTTTAAATTTGAAATACCGTTAGGTCTTAAACAAATTTTTAATATAAATTTGAGAATAGGTATCATAAAAAAAACTACTTTTTTTCGTATTTTCGACATATCTTCCAATGTTTTTACTCAATAACGCCCCAGTATTCACTTGGTTCCAACGCTCCGGTACTTACGACTATTGCTAAACGCTTGGTATTGTACTCTGCATTTCGAGCTTGAAGATCAAGATTACAGTGAACAGAATATGCCGACATATTCTGTTCACTGTAATCTTGATACCTAGCTATGGCTTTGAAGTCCAATTTGAAAACCAAGATAACAGTGAACAGAATATTCGGAAGGGTGCGAATATTATGTCCACAATCCACCCAAATACCGGTTGGTTTGACGACCTTCGTATTTTTTAATAACTCAACATTCGATTTCCTTGCATTTCTAGATTTCTCTTGTCTTGGCGTTTCTCTTCTATGACTGTCCATTTACTCAGGCCATTTAGCATCATCAAATAAGTCTCGATTGCCATAACAGGTTCTATTTAGCAAGGAGAATAAGACTGCCCGAGGAAACCCATATTGGTTTGAGAATAGATCTTGTACATAAGATTCCAGGGAACAGTTACATCCGCTGAGCAGTGATCGTGTGCATAGATATCCCAGGCAACAAATATTAAATCCACTGAACAAGGATACATGCCTATTCTCAATCCAATAAGGGGTCCCTTAGGCAGTCTTACATGAAACAGGCCATGTAATGAAAAAGCTGGGTGTTGCATCAAACGATGAACAAAGAGCAACAGCAAAGTCATAATGAAGCGTTTGCAGGGAGCACGATATGTAGCTAATTGTTCAGCCATATGTCATCTACAACGCCCTACAGATATTTCATGACGGCAGAAATACTTAAAAATATGATGAACAGAAGATTATATTGTACTCTAGTACTGCATGGTATCTCTTGGAGGAAAGTCGGCTTCTTCGTATGCTACCCATGAACCAGAAGCATAAAGTCTGAGTTTTAATCAGATGAATACTTGGTAATATCTCACTAATACAACCATTCATTGTCATGGGAAACGATTCACCTTCAATTTCGTAAAGTATGAGTGCAAATATGTGAAAGCATTCTGGCAATTACCAACCATTCCAGATACAATAAAGGCAGCAAGAAAAGCTTGGTACAATAAAGGCAGCAAGAAAAGCACGGAATTTTATGAGGAATCGGCTTTATGTTTCACGCAAGGGTTCTGTGAATGTTTATGATCGCTAAACATATTGTTTTTATTCTAGTGATATAGTTTTTCGTGAAGCCTGAAATTAGCAAGTTTCTGCATACGAGGTAAACACCTTATTTTGTTCTGCTATTTTATTTCTTCTGTGAATGTTTATGATCGCTAAATATATTGTTTTTATTCTTGTGATATAGTTTTTCATGAAGTGTGAAATTAGCAAGTTTCTGAGTTAAACACCTTATTTTGTTCTGCTATTTTATCTCTTTGTCCCACGTTGAAAGAAGTAAAATGATATATACGGTTTTGTCTCTCAAGTTACAAGATTGTTTGAGTAACTTAGTATAGATTTATTTTAAACCTGGATTTATCAAGCACCCAGAAGGATCTAAATGGTAAAAAAATGTATCTCAAAAAACTGGATCCCTCTAGATCCCTCTCCGTACTTGATAGATTAAAAGATTAGATCCAGTTTTAAAATGCATCTACACTAGTTTTTCAATTTTTTTTTTATATTTTATTTAGACAGATATATAATTTATATTTTCCATTTTTCATTTTTTAATATTTTTTATTTATGTTTGCTAGCATAGCAGAAAGTGACTAACCTGACAGGATCTTCCTCATACTGAGCTGGAATTGGAAAGCACCTTGCTTTTCTGGGTACAATAACAATTTATAGTTTTCTTAATATAGACTACCTCTATTTATTGTTTTTTATTTATTGTCAAGTAAACCCGGATGCAAATGGTCGAGTAAATAACTTACTCCGAATAGCTTAGATCACATCATTGGAAAGTTGTTAGATGTTGAACTGCAGTAATGTGGAAAGTCATATTCACAATTATTGTTATTGTTATAGGAGATCCAGATTTTGAGTTTATTTTCTTGCTACTATTTTGTTGTATTATAATTGTGAATCGTTTTCACTTTGCAGCCTACCCTTCCGAAATGGGATTTTCAGCGGCGCATTGCATTTGGAATGAGGAAATCAAATTGAGTGAATGCACATTGCTTAATAAGGCACTTGCCTCCATATGCAATCTTCCTTCCTTTTATGAGAGCATGACAGTAAGGTAGCTGCAAATCACAAGTCAGATTATAACATAGTCAATGATATGATTTTCGTCATAGTAATTTAGTGTTTATATGCTCTTGGGAATTCTCTGGCTCAGAATGAAGAGATGTAGTACAGAATTCTCTGGCTCAGAATGAAGAGATATAGTACTATTGTTGGGTGAGATTGTAATAATTAAGTGCTCAAAACTGGAACGTTTTCTTTGACATCATTATCTTATATTGATTTAATCAGTGGCAAATCAGTCTGTGCTGCTGGTATTTCCATTTCACGGAAGTGATCTAGACAAACTGGAGATTTGTGTTTTCTTCACATTAATGTTCTTTATATTTACATTAATGTTCTTTATATTTAGTAGATTTCTTGAGATTAGCTCTAAACTAAGAAGATGGGAGGTGATGTATCTGTGATTATAACCAAGTTTATATGCATTTAACATGGATGATTCATTCCATGGGTGATTTAGCTTGTGATCACTGATTTTATATATGCCCTCGATAAATATTTCTGACATTGATGAATCCTTTCACGGACCTTATTTAGAGTAGAGCAATTGTACAAGAATCCTTTCAGACTTAATTTAGAGCAATTATACATGTTGTAGTCGTATATGTTCCCTCAAAATGATGGACCGGAGAGTGGATCCTTGAATTTTATCAGTGTCCCCATTGTATTTTTGAAAGGAATTGGATTGAATTTTATCATTGTCTCAATTGTATTTTTGAAAGGAATTGGATTCTAAGATGTTACCTCCAAAATGTAAAAAGTATTAACTGTTCTGAGAATGAATTATCTCCCTTTTTTTTACTAATTTATTATGGTTGTTCCAAGGGTTGGAATTTCAAAAGCTTGTACTTGTCAAAATTGTTGATTATAACAAAATTCTCAAGTGTTTTATGTGTTTCAAAGAATAGATAAGTAGAAGAGTTTGCTATATTCTATAATTAGATTGTTTATTGTTAGACAATTTATCTATCCAATTCCATTACTACACTGGTTTTACCATGACTAAATTGCCCTGTGATGAGCAATTTACCAATCAAACTCCATCACTGCTTTGTTTTAATGCCGGGCACTGCTAGAGCATCAATGCCTCCTTAGTTGCTACAAACCACCTGTTTCATCTCACATGACACATTATCACTTTTTTAATTGTTTTCAAAACCGTGTATATTTGGTAATCTCTAATTAGGTTAGATGACCATGATATGGCACATTTATATCATCTACTTGCCTGAATAGTAAATGGAAATCTAGTAGTTCATTTGCTTGTCTAAATGGTAATCTCAGGAATGTGTGAAATGGAATTTCACTGATTTTAAAAGTGATTTATAAATTCTGTAGTGTTTATGTAGATGCTTAATCTTTGGTGTGGTAGGACAAGTGTTTCACAACATAAGTATATATAGTGTTCATTCTTCCAAATTACTAACATTGTTATTATGTTGGGACCCTACCAAGATCTAGAACCAAAAGATTAGTCCAATCAATTCTTGTCATGCTTTGATTGGCATTAGCCCACACAAGGATATATCTAAAGAATTAAAGAATTGAGATACTAGGTCTTCCTCCTACTAGATTGTTTAATTGATTTTGGGAGACATTTCACATATCTAGTATGGTTTAGTTGTTTCTGGAGATCCATTTCACATTCTAGCTAATCAATGCAATCAATGTAACACATACAGATGCACACCCTCACTTGGGGAGGTGAGTAATAGAACTATATTGCATGACATTTATGGAACATTATTGGAGAAAGTTGACTTAATGAAACGATTATGAAACCATATGATCTATTCTTGTCATTACTAATTCTAAGAAATGCACGGAGTAGGTAGATAGAATCTAAAGATATTTACATCTAGTCAAACCAAGTGGTTTCACCTCTACCAATCCCATATTCCATCTCCCTTGTAGTGATCTCAAACTCACCAACAAAGAAGCTTGCATGACCATGAGTGGATTCACTCTCTGAACTGTCAACAACCTCCTGCATTGTGGATTGGCCTCCTCTCTTGCAAGGTTCCTCAATCTCCCTTGTAGTTGATTCGGTGGGATGTTCATCAAGTTCATTTCATGAGCATCCTTCATTAGGAAAGGTTATATGTGTGCTTTCTAAGGGATGCAATGTATTATCAATTTTCTTATGGCATGAATCTGCCACACAAAATTCATCCTTAACACTCATTTTAGCATTAGAAAACCCTATGCTCTCATTTTCATCAAATGAGATGGCCTCTAGCACCCACCAAAAGGAAGCTACAACCCCCTAGCTTTACAGGCTCCAACCTGAAGGAATCTCCAACTCCTTGATTTACCATCAATGACTAGAAGGAGGATACAACCCACTGATACCACATGCACCAACCTTCGCTAGCATCACCTTGCCACCCTAATATGAGTAAGAGTATCGACTGCCATTGTCATTGTATTCAAAATATGCCTATGCTATGCTTCACACTATAAATAAACCCTTACTTCCAAGGGAACCTATCTAAAATCATTTATTGGAGATTATTCTTTAATGACTCTTCCCACCCATGCACAACATTGCTTGTAGGAATATTTCATTGCATGTCAAATTTGAAGAGGTTCATGTGAAGAGGTTCATGTGAAGAGCATTTTGGTTTCTTAGAGGACAAGTTGAGAAGAATGACTCCCTATGGAGATCTTGTGTACACATTAGTAAAAAGGTCAAAGTATTTTCATCATTGGTCATGATGATATTCTCCACCCCAACCAACCATTACTTGTAATATTTATTTGCCCACATCTTTGCACTATGAATATTAGGTCAGATGTTGGGTCATAACATTTTCTTGGTCAAATGTTGAGTGATTATTTGTTAACTCCTTTAGTTGCCACCTTATCGGATTAAATATCATCTTACTATCCATTTTTCTTTTATTTCCCCAGGGGATATTGGTGTTATGGTTGTAATCTTTTCTTGGTGACACTCATGACCATATATTGTATATTATGCAATGGCATTGGGTTACATCAGTGCACCCATGGTGTTAGGTTTTCGCTTCTTAGCATTGATGATAGAGTCAAGTTAGGGTTTTCTCCCACTCTTAACACCATAATCTATGAGGTGACTAAATGTAGTTTTGGTCAAGCATCACGCATAGTCATTTTATGTAATATATTATGTTATATTCAATATAGTGAAAATTAATGGTATAATTGTACCCAAGCATATCTTTGGCATGTATGTTCTACGGTTTACTCATTATTAGATATTGTACTACTTGAACTTATATTCATAACTCTAATTGATATAATTTTCAAAAATATTTCAAGTTTTCTTCTTTTCAATCTAAATATATATGTTTTAGCAAATATGAGCACGATGATTTTATGTAATGTATCATGCTATATTCAATATAGTGAATATTAATGGTATAATTGTGCCGATGTGTATCTCTTGCATTGTGCAACTCCCTATATTCACATCTCTAGCCAATATCATTTTCCAAAAATATTTCAGGTTTTTTTTCTTCAATCTACAATATATCACGTTTTATAAAGACTTACATAATTTAGTATCTAATATGTTATTTAATAGCTTGTCATTATCCTTAAAGAAATTCATGTCAAAGGATGGTGAAAAATACAACTTGAAGACGTTTTATCTTTTGTATTCCATTATTTGAAATTGTCCAAAACAAATAGGTATCAACTTCAAGTTCTTACACAAACCTTTCTATTTATACATGTACCTAGAATTTATAATTGACTTCAAAGTAACGATCTATTCATTGCTTACCATGATGGAATAGGCTCAACTCCCTTATAAATGGGTAAGTATTAGGTTGAACTCCATACTGTACTTTGTAATTAGGTCAATTTACTATAATCAGATTGAACCAATGTAGATACACTAATCATAACTTTAACACCCTGGTAAGTTTGGTTTCATTTGAAGGCACTACAATTATGATTTGTGTGCACTATTTTCTCCTTTACTAATGAGTGTTGTCACTGGTTCTTATTAACATGGCTCCCATTAATTAATTCAAAGCATGAATTTCAATTTTTTAAATACAATTGATTATAACGAAACACAACTAAAATATGAATGTTCAATTTTTCCTTAGTCCCATTTAAGGATTGTGGCTAGATCCATCCAAATTTTACATTGCCATTAATAAAATTGATATAACTTAGAATAGTGTGTTAAATATGAAATTTTCAAAATGTGTTATCATAGCTAAAACAACAACTCCCATTAATTGTAAATCAAATTTCAATCCATTACTCTCTAAAGTATTATATCCATAATTTTACTATTAGGTATAATTAATTAAATAAAGTTCAAAATAGCACCTTTCACTCACCAATCTCTAAAATATTGTTGGTGCATAATTAAGACAAAATGGCATTGCCAAGTTCAAATTTCACTTCTTTAGGAAAGTTATTTTTTGGTATCTCAACTTCAAAGTTTTGAGAAGAATTTTTCTCCAAAAGGTGGATCAATCAAATCTTTAATTCTATAATAAACCAAGTAATATTTTCTTAACCCCATGTTTGGAAAGACAAAATTCTATAGTAAGTCAATTGCATTCTTAGATGTATCTCTTAATAGGCATGTTCATTATCTCGTTCACTTGTTTTCTTATTCATTTTATGGGTTTTTTAATGCCATTCTATCAACATATTATTGATTGTTCAGCATTCGATCTTGGAATATATGTTTGCTTAATGATTATAAGAACTAGCCCCTTTGTTGTTTACTGATATCTTCATTTTGCTTTAGAGATGAGAGTTATTGGCCTATTTTATTGTATGAATTGATAAGCAAAAAATGAATTTATACATGTTCATATTATGGCTAAATGCATTAATTTTGAAGATGTGATAAGAATGAACTCATAAACATAAATTAGTAGACATAAATCAATACATCGCCCTCTACTTCATCCGCCCATATTGGCTCAATAAATATATAAATTGTTATTTTAAAGAAATAATTTAAAATGTTTTGTATACAACCCAAGGAATTAGCACTCAATTGTAGTATGGTATGTAATCCAATTTATTTTCCCCATGACCCTTGCCATTTATTATTTGCCACCAGCATTAATTTCTCATCCATATTAATTCAAGTATTTACTTTCCTTTATCTTCAACTATTTGATTTTGAAGTGAACCTCTCAATGTTCTATCTGAATAGAAGTACCAAAAATTCTCTAAATCATGTCTTGTCTACTTATAATAGTGGCATTTTATCCCATTATGCACGACTTATACACAATTTATTTAAAAGATTTTTTCAACTTTCAATTAGTCAATTTTCTTGATTACTTGACTTACTGGTATTAGTGTATTTCATCAATAATTCTTCTACTTTGACATCACAATCATTTTATTTGATTCCACCGACTTTCCTTTTCTCCCTTAACTATGTTTTAGCTTCAATTTCCATAGCCTTAATTTTCAATTTCTTTCAAGAATGGCATGTAAATTAAGATACTTCAATATAATATTTTTATTATAATAAATTATTCAAATTCGTATCACATGTCAATGGTGGCTTATCATGTAAGTAAAAATGGGGTGCTATGATCACACCCACAAAGGTTAAAGTTCTTCAATGACAAATCCTCAAAATAGCTTTTGTCATGGCTATCCTCAAAGAAATCTTGAAAAAAATTGATAAACAATCATCAAAACTTATATAGGACTTTTATCAAACACTTGACTGCAAATCTGATTTATAACCTGTCTGAACTAAAAATTCATAAGATGAATTTATCTAATAGTTTTAACTATAAACACCAATGCACTCAGCTTCAATCTGAAAAAAAATGTGATAACACGGAAATTTAGGGCCAAGCCCAGGGAAAAACCTCATCAGAGGAAAACCCAGAGAAAGAATTTTAGTTATGAGAGATTGAAAATTCAGCAACTCAAAATTACTTCAGCATCAAAATAATTTCAAAAACCCTCTTCTGTAAATCATCATTGAAGAACGTGCCAAAAAAATACTCACAGTCAACCCACACATGCGAATTGTACACAACAATTTTCTCGAGATTTGTGCCAAGTACGAACTGTACGGATTCTGCCCAGCATTAAATGCACAAATTATGTCTCGAAATTCGTGCTTGCAATTTGCCTTGATTTTTGTGCATGTACGGTTTGCAATAATGACTATATGAATTTTGGTTGTACGGTCCAATGATGCTACAAATGTCTTGGGAATTGTGCCTTCAGTTTGATAATCAGTCTCTCTTATAAATCATAAATTTCCTTCATGAAATTTATCTCTCTCTCTCTCTTGTCTTCTTCTATTTCTGATGTGATGTCTCTCTTTTCCCTAGGCATTCTTCTATACTTTATTTCACCCAAACTAACCCTAAATAACTCAACCAACTTAATCATAGGATGAGATTAGCTTTATCTGAGGGCTCTCAATTAATGCACATATTCACTTTATAAAATGCATTAAATGCACTTTTTGGGTCCCACAACTTAAAGTCACTTTAAGTTTAAAAAGTACAAAAGCCACTTTAATAATATAAAACACAGTGTACATTAAAAAGTTCACTAGGAAAAATTCAAATTATGTCCCCCTTATGTGACATCAAAATCATGGGGAAGGACCAACTGAGTTATAAAAACTAACACTCCCTCTTAACGAGGGTGGTCCTTTCGACAATGCTTGTATCTCCACCACTTGGGTCTCTGTCCTCTGAAAAAGCTCCCTCTTGCTCTGGAATGTGACCTAGAGATCCAAATCGAAAAACAACTCTAAACCGAGAGTTGTGAGGGGAATCCTCTTTAAACCCTTGCCTTTGCTCACAACGTTCATACTGGTTGAGTCCCCTGCCAGTATAGCTCTCCTCGTCTGAAGGTATCATCTGTGCAGCTACCTCATTTTCAGATTCAGTCTCAGATAACCATCCACCTGACCCTGGAAACATCACTTCTCCTTGCAGAAAATAAAGTCTGTCTACCTGATATAGAAACATTTGTCCTATCTTGACAAAGAGTCCATACCCATCATCCTCCAATTATGACATAGAAAGCCTGCTAACTTTCGTACCTGGAACAAACAGTACCCTGTTTACTTCAAGAATTTCTCCCAGATCTAGTTGGAATTTCACAGTTCCAACTCCTCTTATCTTTGCTTGAGGATTTCCAATATCGGTTTCAACAAAGTGTCACAAAGCAATTTCTTTTATCCTCTGAAAAACTCCATACTTTTCGGTCATATGGCTAGTTGACCCGTTGTCAACTATCAATGTGTCATGGTAATCCACTGAACTATCTATACTAGTCTCAACTGATGCCAAAGAAAATTCATTTTCAAATTGGGTAGCAAAATCTAGTACTTATGTTGATGCTGCTCCCTCTTTGTCTTCATCCTTCTTCTTAGGACATTGACTAGCATAGTGGCCAAACGTATTGCAGTTATAACAACGAACCTTACTAAGGGCTTTCTCTTTTTTCTTCCCCCCTTTACCTTTTCCTTCGGTAAAAAGGGATACATTTTCTTCACTGCTCTAAGTGGCATTCTGGAAAGTCCTCTCCCTAGTCTCTTCTTGACAAAGGCATCCCATAACCTTGTCCACTCAGGAAGTTTCTCTCTAGCAACTACTCCTTGCACAAATGTGTGCCATTTTGCAGTGAATCCATTAAGAGCATATCTAACAAGCTCTTCAACCTCCACTTTTCTCACCAGCAACACCCAGTTCATCTCTAACTTGAGAAATTTTTGTGAGATAAGTGGTTACTATATGTCATCTTGGTATTCCTCAGTTTTTCTCTGAGAACCATCTTTCTATTCTGATTCTTACTCTGATAAAGAGTACATAAAGCTTTCCAAATATCAAAAACATGTGACTTACCAGTGACGTGAGGTATCACATGATCTTTTATAGATTCCAAAAATATTCTTTGTACCTTGATATCTTTATTGTCAAAAGAAGTCTTCAAAGCAGCATTTGTGGGAACTGTGATGGTGTCAGAAGCGCCAACAATATCCCATAGCTTCAACTCTTTGAACAATATGGTTATGCATTCTTTCCAAGGGCTGAAATTATCAGACCCATCCAGTCTGTCTTCATATCGCAATCCTGTTGAGGTCATGACTTCAACTGATAATCTTTAACCAACCCTGACTTGAATCACTTATGCTCTGTATCACACATCTTAACACACCTTCTTTGGCAATCACGCTCTGATACCATGAAGAAATTTGATAAACAATCATAAAAACTTATATAGGACTTTTATCAAACACTTGACTGCAAATCTAATTTATAACATGTCTGAACTAAAAATTCATAAGATGAATTTATCTGATAGTTTAATGTATAAACACCAATGCACTCAGCTTCAATTTGAAGAAAAATGTGATAACATAGAAATTTAGGGCCAAGCCCAAGATAAAACCTCATCAGAGGACAACCCAAAGAAAGAATTTTATTTATGAGAGAAATCAGAAATTCAACAACTCAGAATTTCTTCAGCATCAAAAGAATTTCAGAAACCCTCTTCTGTAAATCTGCATTAAAGAATGTGCCAAAAAAATTCTCACAGTCAACCCACACACGCAAACTATACACAGTAGTTTTCTCGAGATCTGTGCCGAGTACAGACTGTACGAATTGTACATATTTTGCCTAGCATTAAATGCAGAAATTCTGTCTCGAAATTTGTGGCTTCAATTTGCCTCAATTTCTGTGCATGTACGGTCTACAATAATGACTGCACAAATTTTGGTTGTACCGCCCAATGATGCTACAAATGTCTTGGGAATTGTGCCTTCAATTTGATGATCAATCTCTCTCATAAATCTGAAATTTCCTTCAAGAAATTTATCTCTCTCTCTCTTGTCTTCTTCTACTTCTGATGTGATGTATCTCTTTTCTCTAGACATTCTTTTATACTTTATTTCACCCAAACTAACCCTAACTAACTCAATCAACTTAATCAAAGGATGAGATTAGCTTTATTTTAGAGCTCTCATTTAATGCACATATTCACTTTATTAAATACATTAAATGCACTTTTTGGGTCCCACAACTTAAAGTCACTTTAATAATATAAAACACAATTTACATTGAAAAGTTCACTAGGAAAAATACAACTTATGTCCCCCCATGTGACATCAAAATCATGGGGAGGACTAACTGAGTTATAAAAACTAACACTTGGTTTGTGGGAATTATGACAATATATATAGTCCCTGTTTTGCAATGATTTCTGGGGAAGATGGTTTGTCCTCAAAGATGGTTGCATTTATGGCCAGCTAGATGCCCCAGATGTGTAAGAGGGGCAAGGCTTTCAAAGAGGCAAAATTATTTGAATATGTCCATGTTTTCCAAGCATCCACTAGATTTTGACCATTCTAGGCCAGATTTGTATTTAGCATAGCTTGAGAAGTATTCTAGAGTTGAGTTGTGAAAGGGCATGAAATAAACAGGTGGTAATGTTTTCGTCCCCATTTTTGCATAAGGTACATCAACACAAGCCTTCTAATGAGCATTTTTTCATTCTACCCCAAATCATAATTTTGTTTGCCAATGCACACCACATGAACAATTTTGATTTTAGAGGACAGTTTAGCTTCCAAATACCTTTCTGCCACCACAAGGGGGCCTCCTTGATGAGTTGTGGCACTTAACTGTTGGTACCCTGTCTTGGGGGTGTAAAGACCATGAGCCACATGATCCCATATGAGCTCATTGGGGGATTCGGTGAGCCTGATATGTGCAGGTTTGAGAGTGTTCGAGTATCTGATCCAATCTGCAGTCAAGTGGACTAGAAGCTCCAGAGCTCTATCCCCCTTCCATCCTTCTGCCAGATATTTGTAGATCTAGGGTCAGCTATCTGATTAAGGTGGTAGTGCCCTTTTTTATTTAGGTGGTGAATGAGTTGTTGTGGAAGGATATGTTGGTTTTGACTTCCGGGTCAGGGATCTACACCTAATCGAAACTTAGAGTCGTTACCTACTTTCTGAGTTAGCCCATTTTTATGAAAGGAAAAGCATTGCAGATGGCTTTCAAGATAATTGTACCTGGGGGTGGATTTAGGAAAGCAGAAATAATATAAAGTATATAAAAAAAAATATGAAGTTACATTTCATTAAAAAAAAATTTATCAACATTCCAATCTATAACACCTACCATTCTTAATTCATATTATTGTATCAACTCCCTCTCCATTACATTGCACTCTTCATTCTACCTGTTACAAGGCAAAATGTTAAATTTATGATGAGAAATTTATTTTCAAAGCACAAAATTAACTAAAATATCTTTGTAAATATAATCTACATAAATAATTGCTAACATATAATAAAAAACAATTCATGGTACATTTAAACTACGGTATCATACAATAATATACATTTTTCAACAAAATACTTTTTGTCATTTTTTCTAAACAATAAATATAAACCACATCAATCCTTATTAATGCATAATAAAAATAAATTCAATATACACTTAACCTACTTTCTCATACAATAATATACTTTCTGAAACATTGTAAAAAATAGAAAAGATATACCATTCATATTATTAATAAATTCATTATACATTTAACCTACTTTCTCATACAATAATATACTTTCTGACACATTGTAAAAAATAGAAAAAGATATACCATTCATATTATTAATAAATTCATTATACATTTAACCTACTTTCTCATACAATAATATACTTTTTGACACATTGTAAATAGAAAAGATATACCATTCATATTATTTAATTCGTTTGCCTCTTTTAAGAGATTAGAGATACTTGGCAACATATAAGCAAATTATAAACCATTAAAACTATGCTTTCTAACTGTATAAAGTAAAGGGTCTTATGTTGTGACTAATTGTTATATATATAACGAAAGCCTTTATGTTGTGGTTGTTTATGCACTTTATGTTGTGAAGCATAAACAATTGAAACCATACTTTTTAATTGACAGTTAAGTATGATCCTCAACTTGAGTTATACTTTTTAATTGATAGTCAAGTATGATCCTCAACTTCTGGCTTGGCGCGCTTCATGGTTGGCCACCACGAAAACAAGCGTTCAGACATTCGAAAAAACGAGGAAAAGATTTGGTGTGTATTGCTATCTCTGCGTGCTTTCCATTGCAGTTCTCCACAAATTCTCCCGGAGGGCTTAACTGAGTGCTAACTCATCCTCTCACTTGCAGTCGGAGTCCGATTCTAACTCATCGCAATTTCTGTGTCTATTCATATCTCTGCAGTCTGCGTCTCGTTGTAACTCATCGCAATTTCTGTGTCTATTTATATCTCTCCATAGCATCGGATCAGCGTGCCAATTCACTCATTCTAACTCATCGCCAATCTTTCACATCTCTAATTGCCAATGGCTGCATCCTCCTCTACCGTTGTCTCCACCTCCCCCTCCTCTGATCCTAACAGCAACAGCTCCTTTGATGTGTTTTTAAACCATCATGGTGCCGACGCCAAGAAAACCTTCGCGAGCCATCTCTACCACGGCCTTGATTCTTACGGATTGAAGGTCTTTCTGGATCAACCGGAACTGCGACGAGGAGATGATTTCACCTGTCAAATAAAAGGGGCTATTCAAGCAGCCTCTGTGCACGTGGCTATTTTCTCTAAGAGATACGCTGAGTCGGAGTGGTGCCTAAATGAGCTCCTATGGATGTCGGAGTCAAAGGCTCCCATAATTCCAGTGTTTTACCACGTGAAACCTGCTGAGCCTAGGTGGACACGGGGGGCCAAGGACAGAGTGTATGCTCAAGCTCTGCGTAAACTTGAACAAAAGACTACGGATGATCCTCAAACTCAGGGAGAGAATCCGCCACTTGGCTCCACCAGTATTACAAATTGGAGAAACGCTCTTTCTATTCAATATTGGAGAAACGTTCTTTCTATTGAATATTGGAGAAATGCTCCTCAGAAGACGTTGCGACACAATCCAGCGACTGTTGAGAAGTGGAGAAAAAGTCTTCACATGGTTTCTGGAATAAGCGGCTTCGAGCTAAGTGAGTGTAACCAGTAAATACTCAAACTCCCCTTATTTGTATTACCTTGTGTTCAATAGATATACATAGGCTTCTGTTTCTAACTAGTTATATTTATTTCTATTTGAATAACCAGCGACGAGGAGATATTGCTAAAAAGCTATGAAACCGGATTTGTCCTCTAGCCACCCCGTGTCCCATGGGGATCGAATCGGACACGATTCGAGTCCGACACGAGCCCGATTCAACTAATCCGGACACGCAAATCCATCGAATCGGACACGAAAATTACGCATGTCCCGAAAACCAGACACGAATCCCGAAAACAGGACACGTGATTGGCGGAAAAAGACAGTCGGGTTTGCTTAAATTCATTTTTTTGTCTTTTATTTTGTCATTTGAAAGGAAGCAATTGATTGAGAGTGAGTTTTATGTGCAGGTGAAGGAGTTTTGAAGGAGACTTGAAGGCTATCCATTGTTTCCAAGCGGTTCCAAGTGCATTCCGGTGGATTTGTGGAAAGCATTGCAAGCTCTACCATCACACAAGAAAAGGAATGTCTCAATCAGCTAGGGCAGGAGGTAGGGGTCAAAGGAAAGGGAGAAATGCACCATCTAGGGCCTCGCCTCCTATTCCACCAAGCACAACCGGTTCTCCTCCTCCGTCAAGTGCTCCATCGGCTGCTAGTGGAGCTCATGCTCCATATAACCCTGTTTTAGCAAGTCAACAAGCCCAAGAGAAAAAATACCCTTTGTGGAAGTATGTGACAAGGAAAGATGGGCCCGGGGCAAAGCTTGGTGGGGGAGGCAATGTGTCTTGGAGATGCAATTTTTGCAACCATGAGTTCATGAGCACATATTTCCGGGTTAAAAGCCATTTGTTGGCCCTTCCTTCTTGTGGGATTTCTTCATGCAAAGCTGTGACTGCTAACCAAAGGAGGGGTATGGAAAGAGAGGATAATGTTGGCTTAGGGAAGGTGGCAGCAGCAAGCAAGAAAAAAGAGGATGATCCTCTTCTATTTTTGAGGAATTCCTCTAGCACCAAGACTCCATTTCCACCTAGCATTCATGGGCATAGAGATACCTATCAAACAAGAAAGAGGCAATCTATAGGTGGTCCAATGGATAGGATTTTCCAACAAGAGGTGCGAGAAGAGGTAGACCTTACCATTGCATTTTTCTTCTACCTCAACTTCATCTCATTCAATGTTGCACGGTCACCATTGTATTTTGAGATGGTTCGAACTATCTTGGAACGAGCTCCAAGTGGTTATGTGCCTCCTGGTTCAGAGAAGCTTAGAACCACATTGTTGGTTAAAGCAAAGAAGGAGGTACAT
>LPNX010963262.1:5014-53110 GCA_001517045.1 Pseudotsuga menziesii | reverse complement strand
GCATTAGCCAACATGGATCTTAATGATCCAGTGCTAGAGCCGGTCACTTTTGATGATAGTGATCGTATGGAGGGGTCATCCTCCACAGCAGGAGATGCACGTCATCAGATGGGCAGAGAGGAGGAGGAGGGGGAGGAGGATGAGGATCAGGGCAGGGGCAGTGATGAATATGTTGATGTTGATTCAGGCATGGAGGAGGACTACTGACATATGGGATTCTCCCATCTTGATCCACCCCTTTTTGTATTTACTATTAGACTTTAGTCTATTTGGCATTTGCCAATGCCCAGTGGCATTCCGACATATATGTACATTGTATACATTTTGATTTTGATGACTTAATGAGAAATATGGTTTCGACATGCATCTATGTGTCTCATTGTGATTTGTGAATGACAAATGTGTTGTGATTCGTGAATCGTGACTTGTGAATGACAAATGTGTAATTACTAATCATTAATGTGTTTTTATTCTAATTTCTATTGAATATTTGTAAATGTTCTAGTTTCTAAATATTTTTGGATCTATATGTCTATATTTTTAAATTTTAATATATATATATTTTTTAAAATATATATGTATATAAAACGTATCCTATGTGTCCTGATTCCGAGGGTCACCGTGTCTGTGTCGGACTCTTGTATTTTCGTGCCCTTCGTGTCTCGTGTCCCTGTGTCAGGTGACTTAGCTAAAAAGAGTAATTGAAAGAGTCTTGACATATGTGAAGAAACCATTGGATGTGGCCAAATATCCAACAGCTTTAGATGAAAAGATAGCAGAGTTTGAAAATAAAGTCTTATTGCCACATCTGCAAAGTGTAAGAAAACCTCATACCCTGGGGATTGTTGGGTTGGGTGGCGCTGGAAAGACAACACTGGCAAAAGAACTCTTCAATAGAAAGAGTTCACAATACGGTAGATGTTGTTTTCTAGATGATGTAAGAGAAAATGTAAGAAAATGTAAATACAGGCTCTTTACTTTCATTGCAGTGCAGTCTTCTTAAGAAGTTGAATGGAACAGATTTGCAATTATCCAGTAAGGATGAAGCTATAGCAATGCTTAAAAAGCATCTCCCCTCTCAGGAGATTTTATTAATTTTAGATGATGTAGATAAGGTGGATCAAGTTGATGCACTTGTGCCAAATCAAACTTCCATCCACTCAAATAGCTTAATATTGATTACATCTCGAGATAGGGATGTTCTCACAAGATCAGGAGTAGAAGAATCATCCATTTATAAGTTAAACGAGATTAATGCACAACACTCCCAGGAGCTCTTCTGCTGGCATGCCTGCAGGCGGTCCTATCCACCCCCAGAATTTGAAGATTTGAGTGAAAAGTTTGTGAAGGCTTGTAATGGATTGCCTCTGTCTATAAAAGTGTTCGAGGCACTTCTCTGTGGAAACATTGACATGTCTTTTTGGCATCAGCAATTGGACAAACTTCTCAAAACACTTCCCAGTGAGATACAAGAAAGGCTTCGAATTAGTTACGAAGCCCTCGAGAGCGACGAAAAACGGATGTTTTTAGATATTGCATGTTTTTTCTTAGGAGAAAATAGGGATACGGCCATCACAATATGGAATGGCTCAGGTTGGGGAGGCGAGCTGGGGTTTCAAACTCTACAAAACAAGTGTCTGGTCGAAGTGGTCGAAGAGGTGGGATGGAACCGATCATGGAGTAAAATACGTATGCATGACCATCTAAGAGACTTGGGAAGAGCTGAAGATCGTGTCTCCCAGCCGCTTCGGTTTTGGCGTGTAGATGATTTGTTGCAGCAATCGTCTGTAAGTAGTCAATTATTCAGTAAATAGTCAATTTTGTGGTTCATTATTTTGTAATAATAAACATTTTTGGATAATGGACAGGTAATTACCGTGTACGGAATTAAAATGGTTCTTAGTGAATATCTTGATAACGAAGAGGAATTTGACCGTATACAACTGAGGAGGTTGCAACTTGTAGATACCGAAGGTATTCTCTTGGAACGCATTCTCAAGAGCGTGAAGTCCCCAGATCTCCTATCGCTCTGGATTCCAATGAAAAAGTTAAGGGTTCTGCGAGTGTCTGGGAGCACATTACAAACACTGTGGAAACCAGAATCACAGGTAAATTGAAATTCGTTTGTGTAAATATGTGTTAAGTGGTTAGAATGTCTCCAGCGAATTATATAAATATCTTTCTTACAGTTAAAACACTGAACTTTGCAGTTGCCACCGTGTTTGGAGGAGTTGAGCGTACATGGATGCGTGAAGCTGAAGAGCATACCGGGATTGGAGCACGCCACAAAGCTTCAAAAGTTGGATGTTCACGGGTGCACCGAGTTAGAAGAGCTGCCAAATGCGGAAACATTGGTATCTTTGGAAGTGTTGTGGGCAGGGGGATGCGTGAAGCTGAAGAGCATACCGAGATTGGAGCATGCCACAAAGCTTCAAAAGTTAGATGTTCACGGGTGCACCGAGTTAGAAGAGCTGCCAAATATGGAAACATTGGTATCTTTGGAGGTGTTGTGGGCAGGGGGATGCGTGAAGCTGAAGAGCATACCGGGATTGGAGCATGCCACAAAGCTTCAAAAGTTAGATGTTTAAGGGTGCACCAAGTTAAAAGAGCTGCCAAATATGGAAACATTGGTATCTTTGGAAGTGTTGTCGGCAGGGCGATGCGTGAAGCTGAAGAGCATACCGGGATTGGAGCACGCCAGAAAGCTTCAAAACTTATATGTTGACGAGTGCACCGAGTTAGAAGAGCTGCAAAATATGGAAACATTGGTATCTTTGGAAGTGTTGTGGGCAGGGGGATGCGTGAAGCTAAAGAGCATACCGGGATTGGAGTACGCCACAAAGCTTCAAAAGTTAGATGTTCACGGGTGTACCGAGTTAGAAGAGCTGCCAAATATGGAAACATTGGTATCTTTGGGGTACTTGTGGGCAGAGAGATGCCTGAAGCTGAAGAACATATGGGGGTTGGAGCAGCAAGAGACAAAGCTTCGAGAGTTAAATGTTAGCAGGTGCTGGGAGTTAGAAGAGGTGAAAGGAGTTGAAGATTGTATGTGGTTGAAGAAGCTTGATGTATCCAAATGTCCCAAATTACAGTGTCCAACGTGAGAGTAGTGGAAAGCTAAAGCAGAAGGGGTCGTTGCAGCCGTTCACAATTCGGTTTATTTTTATTTTATTTTTATTATGTCCTACGTTGTACACATATTGTAATTTGTAACCCGTTTTTTCATATTGAATCAGATTATAGTTGAACTTGGTAACTGTGATTAATTTAATTTAAATTATTAAAAAAAACGATTTATATAGTTTCTCATTCGTTGTGGCTACGCGCTATCGTCATGCCATTAATCCGGTCGTCTTATTTCTGGCGCGCTATCGTGATCGCCGTTAAGATGACAATCACGCTATGGAAATTTTTGTCACTGAAATCAAATTAATTTAAATTTAAATATTTTAAAAGAAATATACATAATTTTATAACTTTTAGCAAATAAATTTTCTTAATAATTAAGTTAATTTTTTTATTTCAAAATTGTTTATTAAATATTTATTAATTTAAACAATTTTTTTAATATACACAAAGAAAGTACAGCATGCAGTGGGATGGCTTGATTCACATCCCAGAGACTGCTCATTACAACTTGAAGTAGAAACAAATGCACAAAAACTAATAACTAGAGATGCTCGTGCAACAGCTTATTTTTCTTCCTACCTACCTAACTTAACATGAATCTATAAACTGTTAAGTATATGCATACAGCCAATGGAGCCATGTCAACATCTTTACTATGCCAAATTCTCATTTTTCCTTTTCTGAGCTTGGTCAGTGAAAGAAACAAAAATATATACATCTTAAGACAACCTTGCCTTGCAATCTGCTAATGAATAACGCTAAACTGTAACATCAGATCGTTAGGATAAAATAAATTACACCAGGGAGAATCAAAATGTGCACAAGAAACCTCTATCCATTGGTTGATAGAGCTCACATACAACCCTTCATTGTCAAACTGCTCAAGCTGATCTGCAGAAACAACAACATTACCTTCAATATGATGAACTCAAGGCAAGTCCACATCTTCAGTGTGAAGTTGTTTAGGAACTTGGGGCAGCTTCACATCTTCTATTACAGCCGTATCTGGGGTCTCTTCAGTACTATTTTCAACCAAAGGCCTTTGTAGTGCTTCTTCAATGGTCTGTTCTTTAAGCTCGGGGTGGACCCTATGGATGAGGGCATCATATTTTTTAGCAAGTTGCCCAATCTCATCAACTGTTCCATTGTGCAAGCGGAGGAGAAATTTCTCAAAAAACATTAACACTGAATCTATGGATTCATCCAAAAGGCCATAGAACCAGATCATTGCATCCTTTTGCAAAGTTATAGCAAAAATGACCATAATATCATCCTCGTGATGAACATTAAAATCAGCCATCAATTTGCAGAGAGATGCAATATGATGGGTGGCTGAAACACCATCATTTCCATAAAATTCAGGAAGAATGTCATGCACCTTCCCACGGTCATAGCACTGATCAGGAAATCCATGGATTTTTGAGAAATCCAGTGGGCTGTAAGCCTCGTGCCAAATATCATGCGGTTCTCCCATAAATCAAACAATGAGGCAATATGATGGGTGGCTAAAACACCATCATTTCCATAAAATTCAGGAAGAATGCCATGCACCTTCCCACGGTTGTAGCACTGATTAGAAAATCCATGGATTTTTGAGAAATCTAGTGGGCAGTAAGCCTCATGCCAAATATCATGCGGTTCTCCCATAAATCAAACAATGAGGTACTTAATTTGAAAAATGTGTTTAATCATACCTCATACCAAACCGTGGAGTCGCCAAGGTGAGCTTGAGTCGCCAAGGTGAGCTTGAAAGCCTTCTGATGAGTTTGCTCACCTGTACACCCAATAGGATCTTCAAATCTGCAAAAGGACAAGGGCTCTGTCCCTTCGTGGAGTCGCCATGTGAGAGGAAGAATCTACAATGTAATCTCCCACAAATGTCAATGAAGCATAGTCTTCAAAATTCGGGAACTGGACTTTGTCTCCGGCAACAGTGCCAAAATGTTGTCACCCGAAACTAGCACGCGAGTGTTGAAAGCTCAAACTGCAGGCGCGCCGGCCCGACGACAACTTTCTCTCGAGAGGCCAATGTCACCACACTCCTCTCTCCTCGCTTAAGGCTGGCTCTTCTCCAGCTCTAGGGGGGTTTCCCTAAGTTCGGATCTCTAAGGCAAGCGCAACTAAGGGTAGGGTGATCTGAAGAGGCTGCCTTAGAGAAACTCGGGTAGCGAAAAAAAGAAAATGAGTCGGGTTGATGGGCAGGAAGGGAAGGGAGGATCAGTCCTCGAGGGATGGTCAGTGCCAGTACCAGAAGGGTAAATAGAGTTAAAAGGGGACTCAGAAAGGCTTTGCGTTTCGCAGAAGGGAGACTAAGCTGGTCCGTTCCATAATCAGAGACTAAGAGAATGGAAGTATAACTGACTACTTTTCATTACTCCCAGACCTCTGAGAACATAACAGCGACAAACAACTTGGCAGCCGCAAATGCTTGCCCAATGTGCTAGATTATAGCCCTCTATGCTGGCTTGGTCTATAACTTATGATAAACGTAGAACTATGACAAAGATGCCCAAAATATCCAAAAACTCAACATGATTTTTTCTATTAGGCTCTAGGGAAAAGTCCTCCCAGCGGAAAATTCCATGTTACAAAGAAAAGAGCTATCCTCTTTTATAGCCCCCAAAAGGCTTATTTTACTTTTTTTTTCTTTTCAAAAGAATAAAAAAAAATTAATAAAATAATAAATGAGATAAAAGGGCAAAGTCCCCTTTTCTCTCAATCTGTATCTAAGTGGACTCTCACATAACTAAAGAAAACAACTCCCTTAACAACTCCTTTTATCCTCCCCAAAAGGTGGGCAAAATCATGGAACTCGAAGCTCTAAGACATAAACGAAATATAGTTGATTCTACGTGGCTGCTGAATAGTAGCAAAATGGTGACAGCCGATAAAAACTCTGCCTCCTGTCTTCTATCAAACCGATAATCACCAGGATCTGTCGTGTTTCTTACAACTTCATTACCCTAGGCTCCAATTTGCAAATACCGCCAACATACTAGACGCTCCAATACTGTGTGACCTGTCGACAATCCTCTTCCACGGCGTCTTAAAAGTGATGACAGTGACCGCCATCCTTTGAACTCGGCATTCTCAACATCATTGGCGACTAGGGTGCGTCCTTCAACCTCACTCTGCTTCAACACATGCGCCATTTCTGTAATCTTCCGCATCATGCTAATCTTGAAATTCAGGCCAAATCGGAATGCCAACTATGCGTGATTGACTCCCGTATGAAAAGTGGATCATACGGGCCCAGTCCAAACTTCACACTTCAGTCGCTAATGGAAAATCGAACCAAGCAGATACTCTCTGCGGCTGCTACGTTGTTCAATTTCAAGCAATCAGCGTTGGTTAGCATCTCGATCAATAAAACGCTGATAACTCTGTCACTGGGCGATTATCTTCAGCTATTGATTTAGAGAAAAGTTATGGAAATAAAAGAAACCAGAATCGAGAGCCCAATGACCGCCGATAAGATTGGTTGATAGGTGGAGAATAAAAGAAAACAAGCGCTGGATTATAATTCCACGATTTGGCGGATGTGAAGATGAAGGCTGGCACTTGTCATTTGCTGCTGAACTTCATTAACAACCGCTTGACTGCTATCGAAACCAAACAATGAACAGTCAGCCGCTCTGAAATTGATCGTGGCCACTGAAGGAAAATGCCAAAATCAGCTTTGGGCTGTCAACATGATAAATTGCAGACTTAATCGGCGAAAAGAGGAAACAACTCATGAAATCGGTGGGATTTGGTGGCTGGTAGTGGATTGGAAAGAGCTCGGCTGCTAGGAAAAGGCCACCCGAACTGCTGTTGACCACCTGAATCCGGCTGCCATGTTTGCTTCGAGGTCAGATCCGCATTTCCATAATAAATCTGATGGCAAATGTTCACGACAGGCATTCCATGCATCCAAAAGAATCATCTAGCATTAGCAAAATCATGGAGTCTCGGATCATACACGAAATCCTTCACTTTCTCCTTCAATAAAATTTCTGATGCCTTGGCAGCACACCATATGGTCTGGTGATAACCATACAAGAAAATCATCTAGCCGAGATGCACCAGGACTTGCAATGTAGCTCGACTTTGGTGTTAAAGCAGCCCTTGATATCTCATTAAATAAAGGGTTTGATTCACACCGACTGATAGAGCACAATAAATTTGTGTTGTCTGACTCCAAGCTGCTTTATCTTGTGCTTTGAAAGACCTTTTCAAGCTCAGTAGATTCTCTAAACCCTTATTACGAACCAGTCCTATTTCACAACAGTCTGTAGCATAGACCGTTCTTTGCCATTCCAGTTCTGATATCTGGACTTTTGTTCTCTCCTTGTGTGATCTCTTACTTAGATAATCATATCATCTTGGTTGATTCTGTGCAAGGGCCCCACCACTGAATCAAACTTCTCTTTTGTAATCATCAAACACAGAACATTACCAATAGCAACTGCAGTTACTGAATTGATCTTCTCTCCAATAAGAACCCGTTCTCCAAAATAGCTTCCCTCTTTCTTTCCTTAAGCAGTTCTGACTTTAATTTAAAATTTCCCACTCAGTATCATGAGAAAGAATTTTCCAGGTGGCTGACCCTGAAGCTAAGTCTGAGTGATAGGTTAATTCTACTTCTCCATGCTGAACAATATAAAATGCTGAAAGGTTATCATGCTCATCAACTATTCTCTCTCCATCCAAAAATGAAATTTCTGATGATGAACCTGCTAAACGGTCAAGCTGTAAGAGAGTTAACCTTGCAAACACATCTACAGGCCGTATCAGACTTAACATGGAAGGATTGGAAAACCCCTCGTCATCAAATGAGTTAAATCTGTCGGATCCATCCTTGTGTTCCCCATCATCATCTATGCAATCCACAGCTTGAGCAATACCCTCAAGATTTGGTTCATTTGCAACATAATTTATATTTACAGTACCCTTTGATTTCTGAGGAACACATTGTATTTTATCATGGTGTTTGTTTATTTTCAAAGAGGCTTTCCTTAGCTGCCTGCAAAGGAATTCAACCTCCCTTTGTCCTGCAGAACCTGTGTCTTCATACTTTTAGCAAAAACATCAGCAATTCACCCACAGACTGAATGGTCTACATGGCGTATTTGAATAATTTTCTTCACTTCCCTTCAACTTCTGTTTAACATTTCCTTCAGACCCAGCAACGGTATTCCCTTTAAAACGTAGACAGGCTGAGGATGGTCCTCCCTTGCAGCTCTGTGGATACCCCTGTCAAATCAGGAGGTAACAATCTCTACATGGAATAATACTCTGCTGCCAAGAATCCTTCACCATTTTATATTTTAGAATTTTTTGTTTAGACAGAAAAGTGTTTAACTGTCACAACTTCACAAGTGCTTATTTGCAAAATGTTTGATGTTTAACTGTTGCAACTTCCAAATCATTGTCGTTCTTAGCATTACACAGTATTATGCAAGAGCTAGTAAAAAGGAGGATCTAATTCAACTATCTCGCTGAAAATCTGGCACTCGTTGAACCAAACCAAACCAAAAATAGTAAATAACGACAATAATATCTTATTAGAAATCTAAAATAACACCAAAAATCTCATGAGAATGATTAAACAAATACTGAAATATATTATGATTGATATTCTACAGAAGCAATACATCTTATGAAATGACCAAAAATTGTAAACACTAAATAGAGGAGGGAGGAGAATCATTGTATTTGAAATGAGGAGAAATTCATAACACAACCAAAAGGGTACTCACTCTCTATTTGCAGTCCTAGATTTGTCACCATTTAGCAGAGCATACATGCATCAGATTGAGGCCAGCCTTCATCATGGAATGCTCAAGTTCAAATTGCTTTCAATTAAAATCAGTGCTGGAACCAATCTTTGCATAAAAAGGAGGGCTCCAAATAGAGATCTGTATGATAACAATGGCAACTGGCCAGTACTTCAGCTGAGATATGTTGACAGAAGATTCAGTTGATTTAGAAGAGTACTGTCTCTAGCTGTTATTTTTTTAAGATTCATTACAGACTTGCTTGCATAGGCTGTTACTAGCAGCAGAGGAGGGCGAATATTTTCTTCCTTTGAAGTTCACATTTTCAAATCAACATGCTTCATGAAGATATGAACAGCAATTTAGGGTTATTCTGGGCGCCTTTCTAGAGTGCTTTTAAGGGGCTAGCTTATGGCCTTTTTCAGAGCAAGAGCAATTTTTTTTTATCAGCTTGAAAAGTGCTGATCTGGTGTCTTATTCTACTCATAAGATAGGTCACCTTGATAGTATGCTATCACACATGGTCAAAGGGTAATATCTGGAGACAATAAAGCTACAGATGAGATCAGTATTTTTGGGACTGCTTTAGCTTTGATCTCTCCCTGTTGTTGAATCAATTATTTCACCATTGCAGACCTATCTAAGCATCTGTAAAAACAACAATAAGCCACAGGCGTCCTAGCTGCAAAAGGAAACATGACAGCAATCATCTCAGCATACTGGTTCTGGAAAGTTTCCAGACCAATAACAGCAGAAAGAAAGTCTGTAACAACAGTGAATGAAGAGCACTGTTTGGAAGAGTTTGTCATGTGGAGAGAAACAAGGTTCAAAGGGTGAAATCCCTTGCATTTGGAATGCCCTAGATCATATTGGCAGCTTCGCATTGGTTTGGCGTCATTTGAAGGGTCGATTATTAGATGGAGTGAAGTGCTACTCCTTTTTCATCACTTTGGCACATATTTTGAGGCATTGACACCACATATGCACATTTTCCTAGGCCGCTTCATCCTCTTGCCCATGGTTTTAGAATCGATTGATGGTATTGGCACATTATTTCATATGGGAGCACATGGTCTTGACTTGCTGTGCAGCTTAAGTACATAAATTGTGGGAGCGCTCTCTCTCTCTGTATCATCGTGGTGGCTCTCTCTCTCTCGGCCTTATGGAGGAACCCTAAATATCTTACACATTTTTCTAGAGCGCCTTTATTGTAAGACCCATTAACTTGGGATAGTGTTAATAGTATTTGAAAATGGCTTTTCATGATTGCTCATGATTTTGATGATATTTAAGTTTATCTTGGAGATCACCACCCTTGCATGCAAATTCTCCTATGATGCATGCTTTATGAACTTGATTGGAGAATTTATAGCGGTTTTATTCATGAATCCAACCACTTTGACACCTTATCCAAAATCATTCCATCTTGCACGCACTTTGATTGAGGCCCTTTTGATGCATTGAGTTGGTTATTTGCAGATGTTTCCATGAGATTGCTATTTGGCGTGAGGGAGTTAGTTCTTGGGGAGAACACCCTAGAATGTGTGCATTATTTTGGGCATGTTTTAGCTTCTCTATGATGTCGACTCCTCAAATTAATAAAGCGCTCCCCTTCATCACTATGTTTAAACTTTAGCACATTTATTGATGATGGTTTAACTACCATTGGGACATTCTCCTTGGGCATATGATTTATGGCTTTTGTTTGGATGAGTTTTGGAGTTTATAAACCTTATTATCTTGGCACATTAATCAAGGTTGATCCACTTCTTTGAGGAGGTTATGACAGTTATGTTGACCTTTTTGCACATATTTTTATTTCCAGTCATAAAAACCTGCAACCTCTTGTAATTTTCTGCATTTTGTAACAGCAATAATTACTCCCATTTACCACCCATATTAAGCCCTCTTTGTTGCTTCATGACACCATATGCCCTCTTGTTGGATATTTGGCACTAGTCTTTCCCCATCAACCACCTTTAAAATCAACTCACTAAACTCAATAAAAATCTGTTTTGCTAAGGCAACTCTTCATATCACCCTAAGCCTTTATTTTTTGTCTAAACAATCCTAACCCTAGAGACAACCCCCTTGTACTGGAGGAGAGCCGCTCTTAAGTGAGAAGGGGTGTTATTTAGGTGACAGTGATAACCCTCTTGAGTTACCCTTATGCTAGCACCACTTTTGGACTTTGTAGCTTAAGTGCTAGTTTAATAGATAATAGAAGGCTACTAGGGGTTGTTATGATATCTTCTTCAATGCTTCTAGGGCAATAATTAGTGAGTGGAAAACTATTAGTTTTTCTCAAACGTCTCCACTCGCTCTGAGAAGTCAGGATAATCAACTCGGCCACAATATTCACTAATCCAAGATGAAATACACTTTGTTGACCACCAAGACCACCTAGGTGGACAACGATGTACCATGCACATGTTGGATGTGCCTTGAAGATAAGAATGAAGTACTTAATGATTATATGAAGTGAGGCAACTCTTCTTCTCTTCTTTTCTCTATGAAATTTTTGCACCCCTATGGGGGTTTTTGTAAGGATATGTCAACATGAAGGTCTAGTTTTTGTAACTTAATCACCTAAAACCTAGTCATTAGGAAAGTCCTTTCATCGAGTGTTTTTTCACTTGGATAATTAAAATTTATTTTTAGAGATTTTAATTATTTAAGTTTTTCACCCAAAATTACCTCCAAAGTGGTGAAAGGTGTTCTAGTGAACGAGTCCATGGGGTGATTGGGGCCTAGCAATGTTCTATATTACCATGCTAGACATTATCCAGAGTCTTGCAGAATTTCATTAAATTTTGCAAAGGTTTTTTTAATTTTTGGTCATTAAAAATTGTCACTCAAGACAATTTGTTGTAATGTAAAACAGGGTTACTTGGTCTGTTTTAATGTTGTATAGGGGTATGGGTACTCAAGACAAATGGCATGAGACCTTCTACACCCTTGGGCCAAGTTTGAAGTCATTTGGACAAGTATTACTATGGTTTTGGTCACTTTTTCCCAAGTCAGTCATGAAAATCAGAAAATTGGGGATTTAATTAGAGAGCCAACTTTTGAAAAAGTGACTATAGTCACTTGGGGTGGCCAAGTAAAGGTTCTAATGTTTATATTAGGTTCTTAAGATAAATTTAAGACCCAAAGGGCCCCCCAAGCAAGCATGTAACAAGTTTTTAGTTGTCGACTCTAGGGGATGCCCCCTTCTCTCTTTGATTGGTTGGGTGAGCTAAAGTCAATGGAAAGGGCCCCACTATGGTGGTTTCCTCTCCATTTGACATAGCAATAAGGTTAAAAGCATTAAATTGAGAGTTTCTCTCCCCATATTTGAGATCTCAAACCTTGGTTTTGCCCTCGTTGAGCAAATTCGCCCCCCTCTCTCCCTTGTGACATTTGTCTAGCAAGCAAAGAGCCTCTCTCTTTCATTTTTCCTATTTAAGGAGGACATTCCTCCTCATTTGGGCTAGATTCACTTAGTCTCTTGCTTTATTTTGCTCATGCTCGCTTGCTCTCTCATTCCCTCATTCTTGCTCTCTTGCTCCATTTTTGTTTAAAAGGAGCCATTGTACTTTCAAGTTTGGATGATAATAGAAGAAATCTTTGTTGGAAGTACTGTCCATGCATTGTGATTGAGGTGATCTTGTTCCATTCTTGGTTCGTTTTGTATTTGGAATCTCAAGCAAAAATTTTGCTTGAGAATAGTATTGTAATAGTTTTGTTGCATGTTATGTGGGTTGTTTGCTTAGGATTTGGGAAGTTAAATTATTTCTAGCATGAATATTTTGTTTCTCAAGTCTTTGTGGATTTCTCACTCCATTTGCATTGTTGAGCTAATTTTGTTACAGGTTACCCAAGTTTGGAGAGTGGGATTCCCGGGTGGGATACCTCATTGTCCAACAACTTTCAAAAAGGACTTGGCATCTTTGCTAACATTCTTATCCTTATTGCAGCTCTTAAATACTTCATTTTGCACTCAAATATTATCATTTTCAAGTATTTACATCCTAGTGTTGCCTTGGAAAATTTTTCCGATTTTTGCATGAAAGTTTTGAGTTTGTTTAAAACTCATTTCTATCTCTTTTGTGCTATAATAGCTTACTGTTTTGTGCAGGTTTCTGATCTCACAGGGTGAGGGAATGCTAAAGTTCAGCCACTAGCAGGCACCAACAACACCCAAGAGGGTCTACTTCAAGTCCCTCGCAAAAAACCTATGTTGCACTGGTCTCGGGGATGGGGGGACGCAGGGGACGCGGGGACGAATTTCCGAGACGGCTAGAGTGCACCCCCAATTTTTCAGGGGACGGCAGGTTGGGGACGGCAATTATATAATATAAAATTTAAATATATATATATAATTAAAATTTAAAAATAAAAAGTATTTGCAGCATAATATTAAAATAGCTTCCGTGAATTTTTATCATAAAATAATGAAACATTTAAACATCAAAACTTAAAAGTTAAAAGTCATACATGTTTGCAGCCTTTGATTGAGATAAATGAGTCATAAAAATGAAAAATCAAAACATGATTGCAGCATGAAATTAAACTATCTTCCAGTCTTTAAAGTTTAAAACTTGAAATTCATATGCAAAAGGAAGAGTCTATCTAAGCATAAATAATAGTTCAAAATGGCAAAAATGCCTAAAATAAAAGTCACTAGTAGTAGTGTCATATGCAAAATGACAAAACGCCAAAATGCCTCAAGGCAATAAAACAGAAGTCTCTGAATCAATGCCCATAGTATAGTAGTATGAAGGTTGAAGCTACTCATAAATTTTGATCACAGGAATCCCCATTAAAAATTCCATAGGCAAGCTTTTAAAACATTCAAATAAATCGCATCAAGCCAAAGACCTCAGGATATTGAGTTTCCAGGCCTCCCCACTAGACATGGAATGAATATGCAGGGTTCTCTCCTTCCCACACTCCTATTCAATCAAGACTCTACAGAAGCTGTTTATTAGATCTTGGAAATGTAGGATTTATGCCATTTCGTTTCTCATAATCCAAAGATGAGAAAGCATGAACTCGAGCGCAATGAATGTGCAAAAGACAACAATCAGAGGTTGGGTATCAAACCAACCAAACAGTCATCCTGCTCAGGCCCTGATCATGAGTGGGTGGGCTGAAGTGAATATAATGGAGGCAAAGAGAATAACAACATTAGTCAAGACCTAGAACTATATTGTATGTGGAATAAAGCTAGTTTATCGACAAATAAAAACAAATCAGATGATGTCCCCATGTTTTTCCGCATACATTCAAGTTGACTCCATTTGCTTTGATAATACTTGATATGATTCAATTCATAATCATAAATATAGCCCAGTGAAAACCAGGTGTGTATTTTGCATGGGTAACATGAAAGAAAGATTGGGTTTTGTGGTTTTTCTTGCTGAAATAAGAATGGATAATTTGCTACTGCACAGTGCAGAATATTGGTTAATGAAGATGCTCAAGTCTTTTTCGATTTCAGCATTTGTGTAAAGCATAAAATAAAGCAAAACTCAGCACCATAAAAAATAGGAAATACGGGATACCCTGCATCATTAAAAATGTTTCATTGGCAAACAAATAAAGAAAATGACTCTCGGTAACACAGAAAAATGTGCCAAAAAGGGGACGCGTGGGAGTCCCCGATTGGTCGAGGGACTTCGGGGAAGTCCCCGAAAAGTCCCCGATTTTTGGGGGTACGTTTAGGGGACGGCAAAAAAGTCCCCGAGTCCCCAATGGAGTCCCCGGCCATTTGGGGACGTTTCCGAGGAGTTCCCAAGTCCCCGAAACCCCGGAACGTAGGGAACGGGTGAAATTTTAGGGGGGACGGGTCCCCGTGCAACATAGCAAAAAACGTTAAAAAATCACTCTTTCTCTCTCATTTCTTAATAAATATTAATGTTAAAATCTACATCTTTGTAACAAACCCAAGAGAGTCTCTTGGACTTGAGTTTGTTGTGCTTCATTTCGAGTTTTCAATACTTAGAGATTTTGGTTTCAATGTCGTGAAGTGGCTCTGCCCATCCTTGCATGACCTTGTAAGTTGCTTAGATTTAGATTAGTTTACTTCGTTGTTTGTTTTCTTTTTTCCCTCACCTCCCAAGTGAAGTGGCTCTGCCCATCCATGTGAAATCGCGTTGGCTAGCTTTTTTATTTAAAGTATTTACTTATTTCTTTTTGTATGCACCTCACAAGTAAAGTGGCTCTTCCCGTCCATGTGGAATCGCGTTGGCTAGCATTTTTATTTTGCTTATTTCCTTTTGCCCGCACCTCACAATCGAGTAGGCTCTGCCTCCGTTGTGATATCGTGTTTGGCTTGTTTTGTTTAAGTTTTGCTTTAGGGATAAAATTTACCACAGGCCCCGTTTTTTGCCCCGTATCCTCTCCCCCCACCGGATCGACGGATCTAGGGTGACGAGAAAGGGCAAAGATTTGTGCTGGCTAGTTTAATAGGCACCCAGATAAGTATCTTCATTAGAAAGGAGAAAAAAGAGGCTTGACCTGTGGAGCTAGTGGAGTAGAGGCTGTAGGGGGCTTCGTGGCACTTCATGTCCTCCAGTTGAGCACCCAACAAGTTTTGAGTTTGACCCGTGGAGCTAGATGGGAACTTTGTGTTCCCATGTTGAGCACCCGACATTCTCTCTGTAATCGAAGGAGATAGTCTCTTGGGGTAGACAACTAGAGTAGTTCATTTCTTTGCAACAAACACCTTAATTCCCTAAGTCAAAGAGACATAAAATTTACTAAAACTTACAGGACCACTTGCATAACATTGTTACAATCATTTACATTTCTCTACTTTGCAAGCACTTTATTTTAACTTGTTCATGTACTGGAAGTCATCATGTTCTGGTATATTTGTTAAAGTAAATGAGTTGATGCTTTAGGAAAATTATTTGAAGTTGATTATTGTGACTCCATAGCCCGAGTAGAGACGACACTGGTCATTTTGATTATTTGATTGTTTATTTCTTTCATACATTACTGATTGATTGTTAAAGAGTTTGCTTGACATAGGAAAATTCGCATCACTGGACGTTGATTGTCATTTTTGTAATTTACAACTCCCAGAAAACATTCTTCAAAAAAAGGAACTTAGTAAGTAGAGACTACTCCCCTTGGCCTTTAGAAGTTGGGGTCTAATCGGAGGAGTTTAGAACCGAGGTAACAGTGGGTTTTCAACTCATAAGTTGCCCTTATGAACACACACATCAGTAGGGAGACTTACCAGTGTCCAAGTGTGTTTTAGGCAGCAACACACTTAAAACAAATTTAGAACTTGCAGCGCATGAAATCTTTACAAAACAATCAAGCAATCACATATGACTCAAAAATTTACCCTGGAAACCCCAATGGGGAAAACCAGCTATCTGTGGGGCTTTCTACTTTCTCGAGCCCATATCAAAATAAAATATAGAAGATGTACCATAAGATTTAGAGAAGCAATTAGTGAACCTGAAGGGTCAAACCCCTAGATCTGTAATAGTTGCAACTACTGCACCTTGGAAAATGCGCCCCCAGCAGTACACCCTCAAGCTGGATTTCTCAAATTTGACTCCGCCAGTCACTGGATGTTGTACACTCTATCTATCTTTCCGAAGGATGCTCCCTCAACTCTCTACTCTGGTCTGCTCTGCTCTGGAAGGTGAAATGGGTCCTCAATCACTGAAAACATTCCCCAGTAGGTATAGCTACGTCCTCTCTTCTCAAAAAAACGTCCCAGCTATACTACACTCAGTTAGTCTCTAACTAATCACTGAAGACCTTTCCTCATTCACTGAAGAAGACCCTCAGCTCTCTAGGCCCTCACAACCTCCCACACGTGTGCAACAGTCTCCTCACGTCCCACATGTGTGATGTGTTTTTGCTCATGTCCTCCTCCAGTTGCTCACTTTGTTGCTATTACTGCTGCTCTTCAGTCCTTGAAGATGCTTAGTGAAGACTCTCTTTCTCACTGCCCTGATGACAGAACCCCTCACTCTCTAAGGATATGTCCTCTCATTGCCCTCAAGAATGCGCTCCCAGCTATCTTAGATGGTTCACTCTCCTTTGGTCAACTACTGCTCATAGCTTCTTTGATCTCTTGACGCTCACAAAAGATAGTTCACTTTTGCACCTGTTATCCACTAATTTTGCACTTGGTTGGATTAGCTGAGGAGCCACAATTTTACGAACATGATAAATGTTTGTTTCCAGTGTATTAGATGATCCGCCTTTGTGCCTAGCCAGTTTTGGCTAGTCAGTTTTTTGTTTGAATAATTATGACCATGGCCCCGTGGGGTTTGTAATAAAATGTGCTAGTAGGGTGTTTTGAGCGGTTCGGTCTCCTAAGACGTTAAATTTCAACTAAGCTATTCTAGGGAGTTTTTTGCCCTTGACAATTATGCTTTGCCTATAGCCGAGTATAATTGACGAGGTTTTCTCTCGCTTCCTCCAAAGTTGGAATGCCCGATTTTGAATTCTGGGCCTTGGGGGGTTATTAGAGCCCAACTGAGTATATATAACCTAATAGGAATTATTAGAATAGAGCATGGTCATGTCTTAAGTCACTAGGACCCTCAAAAAAAATTTACCGAACGCGTCAAAATTTTTATTTTTTATTTTTTAAATTTTTTATTTTTTCCCAAGTTTTTTAATTTATATTTTTCCATAATTTAAATGGAAAAAATCAATTTGTAATAAGTCGGTCATCCGGAACCCGAATTCAGTGATTGAAGGCTCTAACCTTAAGCCAAAAATCATTCTTGATCAGCCAGCCAGCCGGATCCAACTTTCAGATTATCATTCGGCCACATAACGCATATTTTCTCAAAAAAAGTCATTTTTGGGGAAAAAATTGATTAATTAATAAAAATGATTATTTTGGAGAAAATCCAAATCTCTCCAAATTAATTTGAATTCAACAAAATAAAAGGCTAAATGACATGGCACGGAGCATTTATGATGATTCCAATCAATATCGGTCAGTTTCAGATCAAGTATCGGAGTGTAGCAATTGAACTATCAGTCAGAAATTTGCCCTCTTTGGTCAAATCCGTTTTTGGTTGAAGTGTCGGTTATCTATTAGTTGGGTGATCATTACAAGGGAGGATGAGCCACCTCACCCCCTCTCATTACTCCAGCACTTAGTTACAACTCAGTTGCAGCTCAGTACAACTCCAAATCATCATGTCGAGCTCATTCAATTACTCCAGTGTTACTCTTAGTCTGGTTTTAGGGTTTTGGGTCTTCTCTCATTGTATAAATAAAGTTTCTTTCAGCTCTATCAGGGTGGATGATTGATGTAGAGAATCTCTGATGAAATATTGTAATGCTTGTTGCTCTTATGCAACCTATTATTTAATAAAGAAAGGCTTTGGAGGCTCATGCTGTGTAGATCTTGGATGCATATGTTCCGGTTAATGAGGTGATATTATTTCAATTTCTTTGCTTTTGCTAATTTGTGGGTATTAATACATGCTTTAGAAGGCTTATAAAAGCACGTAAGAATAGGTATTTGTAGCTTTCAAGTTACCTATTTATTCCATTTACTTTCAGAAATCTTAAAGAGCATTGTTTTATTCAGCTATATTTCATGCTTTTGTGATTTGTTTAGTAAACAATACATGATTTAACCCCCGTTTTGGCAAGTGTATAAGTTTTTGTCAGCAGATCACTTCACCGTACCAAGTAGAAGGTTGAGCTAAGTTGCATCTCCTTTTCTTGGAGCCCAGCGTACGTTTCTAGCAGCTGCATGCTATTTGGGATCCAAAGTGGTTTCAAGGATTCAAGATCCAAGTGGTTTTATCTTCTTTATTCACCCTAAAATTAAAATTTTGCAATTTCTCTACTTTATGTTTGCAAGTAAAATTCTGATTTATAAAGCTAATCGTTTGCATCTTACTTGCTCTCATTTCTAGATCTAGGAAGTGTCAAAAATTTTGTATTTTTACTTAGATCTAGTTAGTACTTGAAGTAGCATAAAGTTCCTATCTTTGCTTAAGTACTAAGTGTATTTTGTTAGTGTATTGTATTGTTTAATCCATCATTTTGCAGGAAAATAGCTCGCTAGTTTTTCTCTTTTTCATGACAGGTTAAGCGGGAATGCCGACAAAAAATCTAAGATATAAGCTCCAAGAAACATTCTTTTTTCCCCTTTTTTCATTCCCATTCTCCAGGTTTCTTTGAAGACATTCTCAAGATCACAAAGGACTCCAAACTTCAAGCATTGTAAACAAATTAATAAAGAGCAAGTGGGATGACGGCTCCCACACCCCTCTTCCTCCATTTGGGGGGAAGCTTGTATCGTCCATTTTTCATGCTTGCATATTTATTTAATAATTTGCTAAAGGTAGAATAGGATAGAATAGTTCAAATTTGTTAAAGTTTTGTTTCTTTTATTAAGGTTAGATAGTTTAATCTGATTAATTTATCATTCATAAAATATAAAAGACAAAAAGTTTTTTTTGTTTATTTACTTAGATAATGCAAAGTTTGTTTACTTTTTTGATATAATTTTACTTTACCCCATGCTTTCCCGATTAGGGCCTAAAAAGCCTGAAAGAGACTCTTGGGTAGTTTAGCTTTCTTTTCCTTAGGCATCATGTCTACATCAAGTTAGATCCAATTTCATTAGGACCATCAATTTTTTTTCCATGGCCTTTTTGGCCTATATGACACTTTGGGACTTCACCAGTGCTTAAAAGCACAACTGATCGCAGCTTTCATCCGGGAAATATTTATATTTATAAGGTCAGCAATATTTGGATATAGCATATTTTTAACCATTGCTTTTTTTGGACCTTTTCTTATACCCTTCAAGGGGTATTTTAGCATTTCATTGCTCTTGCCTTTTTTCACATATGTTAAGAAACACAGTTTTAGCATTTTCATTTTCCATGGGCGCATATAAAATATTTTCAATGCAAGTAGTACATGAGCTTTTAGTTTTAGCCAACAACATGTCAAGTGACCAGGGGGAGTTCTGCACAGTGCCAAACATCGACACAACGGACCAGAATGATTTAGGCATACAATCCAACTCACCAAAGGCAAGTTTTGTCACCAACTCAGAGCCGAGACACAATATAAACAAGGAGGCTTGTCCAACAAAGGTTCTAGCAGGGGAAAGGGTCCTCCATGCCACAAGTCAAGAAGTCGGTTGGGTTGAAAACAAAACTAGAAGGTAATGGATGGGTGGAGATAGTGAATGATGAAGCCAACACTAGCAAGCCAAAACAATGGTGGGAATGACTACCTCTATTCTCCCTACGGAGGGTAAAACCAATGAGTATAGATCAAGAACTTCCAAGTCTAAGTAAGGACATCAATACATAATACAAGATACATCCAAGTCCATATAATTATGACCGCCAGATCATGACACCACATGTTAATACATGTCACAAAAATGAGTATAAGAGCAATGATAACCATAAGACAATATAAAAAGCTGAGTCATAATCATGCAATATAATCCATCTGAAACATCAACTGTCCAATGAGAAAACACTGATATAAAACTGGGCATCAATAACTGCTCTGTAATGACTAAATGGCTACATCGGTCCTCAAATCTGAGTGTTCTGAGACTCAGTCTTGACATGGGAGAGTACAATAGTCCACTAATACAATAATGATATGTCAAAACTGCTCATCTCAGCATCTCATATGTAAGAGATTTGGCTGAAAAATGTACTGTGTCTGAAAAATAGAATATGGTAGCCTAGCTACTATATATGTGATAACAGTATGATGCGAATCAGAAGATTAAATTGCACTGTTATGTTGATTCGGATTGGGCAGGAAATGCCACGGATAGGAAGAGCACTTTGGGTTGCCACTTCAGTTTGGGATCCAACATGATCTCTTGGCATAGCAGGAAGCAGTTCTGCGTGGCACTAAGTACAGTCGAGGCATTATGGCTATGGAAGCTACTGTTTGATTTGTTTGATCTCCAGTTAGAGGCGGATTGTATCTTTTGTGACAACCAGAGTTGGGTAAAGTTGTCGAAGAACCCAGTGTTGCATAATAAGTTGAAGCACATAGAGATCAAGTATCACTATATCAGGGATATGGTGCAGAGAGAAGCAGTGAAGCTTTAGTATGTGGTGACGAATGAGCAGATAGCCAATGTACTAACTAAATCCCTAGCCAGAACAAAGTTTGAATACTTTGGAGAAAGACTTGGCATGATCTAGAACACAGTCCCTAGAAAGAGGGAGTCACAAGTTTTAGCATGGTCGGAGATGCTGGTTGTCTTGGTGACGTAATTAGTCCTAGCATGCTCCCATGCTAGAAATGACGAAACTGGAAGACACAGATGCATGAGATCTCACATGGGAAACTATACAGGTTGTCCTTGAATGTAGAAGATATTGGCATGGTACGCAGGTTGTTCAGACACAATCAATCCTGTGGATTGTCCTCAGATGTAATCAATCCTAGAGTGGTACACTGGTTATCCTTGGACGTAATCAGTCCTGGTATGGGTTGTCCTTGATTGTAAAATATCTTGGCGTGGTACGCAAGTTGTTCGGACGTAATCAATCCTATAGGTTGTCCTGGAACGTAAAAGATCCTATTGTGGTACGCAGGTTGTTCGAACGTAATAAGTTCTGGAAGGTTATCTTTGGATGTAAAAGATCCTGGTGTGGTACACAGGTTTTCCTTAGATGTAATAAGTCCTTGAGGTTGTCCTGGAACATAAAAGATCATGGCGTGGTACGTAGGTTGTTCGGACGTAATCAGTCCTTATGTGTGTTCCCATGTCGGAGATGATCGGTCCTAAGGCACTTGGTGTGCGCCTAGGCGATTCTCACATAGTGGAAGATGCAAGTTGTCTTGGTGACATAAAAGTCTTGAGATGCGCCTATGTTGGTAGAACAAGGGTTGACTGTAAAGAGACATAATGCACTTGGTGCACTCCTAGGCGATTCTCGCATAGTGGAAGACGCAGGTTGTCTTGGTGACGTAAAAGTCCTTGCATGCTCCTGTGTTGGTAGAACGCAGGTGGTCTGTGATATGCATCTAGGCTATGCTTTGTGTGCTCTGCGTCTAAGATGATCTATAGACGACGAGAAGACGGTAGGAGACGTAGGTGATTACATTGACAATGAAATGAATGGTCCTGGGTTGTACCTACACGATGGCTTGTTCGTGGATATGATTAAGACCTAGATCAAGACCAAGCCTACACCCAGCATGAAACATGGATGGCTTTGTAGAAACTTTCGATGACAAATAACATTATTCAATGATCGATAAGATGAGCACTATGGCAGCAACTACACTGATGACTCTATGATGATGACTTGACCAGATGTGTTGATAACTGTGGCGAGAGAGAATACCTTCCTAGTTAAGAGGGAGTGTTGTTGTATTTGTAACTTCATAAGATATTCTAATGTATATTATCATTGTATGTTGTTCTACCCCCATCGGAGATGTGTTTCCCTCCTTTTGGGATGTCATTATTGTGTATGGTCCTTAAGGTACAACCTTCGTTGAAAGTCAGGGCAATAGTCCCCAGGAGAAGTCAACCCTATTAGAGTTAAAGGTCAGCCCAGTCAAGTTAGAAGGTCAGTCACTTGAAGGGTATAAATACGGAGACACCCTCCCTCATTTATACACACTCACTCACTCAAGTGCGCATGAGGAGAGAGAGAAGAACAAGGAGGAGAAAGAGAGCTGGAGAAGACTTCTTTGTAAATTTTTCTTTAATATTCAACTAGGGCTAAACAATGCATTCAAAATATCTACTAATAACCACACATGAATATCTTTTACAGTATGCAACAGAATCTAAAAGTGAGAAATAACTCACAACATCACAACATAAAAATGACAGTTATTTTGGGTATGGAAACCCTCAGAAAAACCCAAGATGGGAAAACCGGTGCAGTAGTCAGATATAGATTTTATTATGAGAAAATATGGAACGTTACAGTGATTGCAAATTCACACAAACCTAGCAAATGCAGCTACACAATAGACACACTAGACAAACCCCCAGCTAAACCTTACCACCCCGCTGCGAGAGTGTACAACCCAGTTGTAAGGCCTCACATGTGTGAATCCTTATGATCGTATAGTTGTATGCCTGCTGTACGAAATCCATACAGTCACACTGGCAGCTGTACGAAATCCGTATGGAATGGTACAGCCTTCCCTCCTATAGCTCTGCCTGTCGACCTGTGTGGGTTCTGTCTGCTCAGTCAACCTACACCTCAATGCGCCATCTTCCCAGCTAAATCCTCTGTCTAACTTTTCTCCTCCTGTCTGTATCCTGTCTCTGTCGAAATACAAGTGTGTCCTCTCAACCAATTGACCTCACTTATTATAACTTTAGGTAAAGCGTAAAACCTAATTTCACTTTCACTTAAAGTTAATAATCATTTTAATTATTTTCCAAAGTAAACTTAGGAAAAATAATTAAATACAACCCGTTTCCTGTTTTAGAGTCTTCTGCATGTAAGGACACTTGCATGCAAGAAGACCTTCCTTGTTGTTGCTAGTCTAACACTCCCTCTCAATGAGGACGGGATTCGGTAACAACCCCAACTTATCCCCGAACTTCACAAAACTCTGTCTGCAAAGTTCCGTGGAGAAAATGTCTGCCACCTGCTCATTTGTCTGTATGTACTCCAACCGAATGGTTCCCCTCTGAACACAATCTCTCAAGAAGTGGTACCTGATGTCTATGGGTTTGCATCAGTCATGGAACACTGGATTCTCAGAGAGCCTGATGCCACTATGATTGTCACAGTGAACTACTGTAGCCTCTAGCTCACACTCAAACAACCCTGAAAGTAACTTCCTCAGCCACATACCCTCACAAGCAACCATTCTGGCTGCCATGTACTGAGCCTTTGCCGAGCTCAATGCAACTAACTTCTGCTTCTTGTTGAACCAAGAGACAACCCCTGATCCAATGTTGAAGCAGCAACCTAAAGTACTCTATCGGTCCTCTACACATCCTTCCCAGTCAGCATCTGTGAAACCTGCTAACTGTACACTCTCCAAGCGCTCATAAACCACTCCATACTCTAATGTACCTCTGATGTAGCGAAGTATGTGCTTCGCAGCAGTCCAATGCACTCTCTAAGTGTCCACCATGAACTGACTCAAAGAGTTGACTGCAAAGCTAATGTCTGGTCTAGTGTTGACAAGATACATAAGTGATCCGATAAGCTGACAATACAAGGTAAGATCAAATATGTCTTATCCTAATGCATCAATATTACTCAAGTTGGAAACTAGAGGTATGGCCATAGGCTTGCAGTCCTCCATCCTGAATTTCTTCAAGATCTCTATTACATACTTCCCCTGTCCAATGGAGAAGCATCCATCTTTCTGCCAAACCTCCAAGCCTAGAAAATAATGCATCAACCCAAGCTCTTTCATCTCAAATTCCACTGTAAGATTGGACTTGCAATCTCCAATCAGCCTCTCATCTCTTGTAAGAAAGAGATCATCCACATATAGAACCAATATGACAGTAACCTCACATGTCAAGAAGTACAGGTTGTGGTCGACCTCACTCCACTAAAATCCCATCTCCCGTAGATATATGTCAATCCTTGAGTACCATGCTCGAGCTACTCGCTTGAGCCCATAAAGGGCCCGATGCAGTCTGCATACATGCGTCTCCCTGTTCTCCACATCAAACCCCTTTGGTTGCTCAATATACACCTCCTCCTCTATCACTCTTTTGAGGAAGGCAGCCTTGACGTCCATCTGATGGACTCGCCAACCCATCTCAGCTGCTAGTGAGATAATGGTCTGAATGGACGAATACCTGGCTACAGGGGAAAAGGTCTCCTCATAGTCAATTCCCTCCTTCTCTGAACCACACAAGTAATTCACCAATAAAAGATATGTCATACGGAAAAGTGAGGGATGTTGAACCAAGGTAGGCCTCTACCTCCCCGGCAACGGCGCCAAAATGTTATCACCCGCCTTGTAGTTGCCTATGTGAGGTGGATCCAGGATGGATGGTAGAGGGGCAAGCAACTAAGGGGTGGAACCACGACTGCCTAGACTCCCAAAATGATGGTTGTCACGCCAATCAAGGCAGCCTTCACTTTATGTTATCCTAGTCCAAGACAACAATGGGGGAGACCCGGATTTGCTCCCAACAGGAAAGATCAGACCTAGACACCAGAATAGATCGAATGGGCCTTTAAAGTATGTAAGGTGCAAGGTAAATGGAAACCCTAGCTCTAGGGTCTAGGTACTAGCAACTAATGGAGATGACCACTGTCTTGGGAAACGTAACTATGACAGGGTAAGTAAGGACAGAGATGGGACTGTTTAGTACCAAGGAGACAGACTTAGTGAAAGATAGGTAACTTGATTTGTAAGTGAATTTTGGCAAAGGAAATGGGAGTGAGGTCAAGTTAGGGCTAGCGCTAACTAGGAGATCAGTGCCTTATGTGCATTGGGAAATGGAGTTAGCATCAACCCAATGTTTCAGTGAACCCACCTGGGATATACTTTGATCTATGGACGCAGAAAGGAGTTAGCCCAGAAAAATCAGGTTACAGGAAAACCAGCTCAATGGAGGGCTAGCGCTAGGACTTGGAGAAGCAGATCTGCAATTCTAGGGTCACCAGAGGCTAACAACTCAGCGTTGAAGGAGAAATGAGGTCAGGGTAACCTGATCTACAAACCCAAATTAGAAAATCAGTAGAAAAATCAGATCTGGAAAAGTCAAAATCTGATGAGGGGGCTAAGGGGGTTGAAAACCAATTTTTCAGATCTAGGGCAAACCGGAAAGAACTAGCTCAGCGTTAGGGGTGTTCTAGAGTGCTTAGGCCCTGATCTATCAACCTATCTTGTCATATTTCAGGAAAAATCAAATCCGGAAAAGTGTAGTTTTCGGTGAGGGCGCTAAGGCTGTTTCAGTGAAAAACTCAGATCTAGGTCAAACTGCCAAGAATTTGGATAGCGTTGGGGTTGATTTGGACTGTGTGGGACCTGATCTATCCGTGTGTGAAGTCAAAATTCAGAAAAAGTCAAAACCCTAGCAGGTCAAATTTTTTAGTGGGGGGATATGCGGTTTCCTAGCTAAAAATTAGATCTAAGTCAAACCAGCAGGAGTTTGACCAACGTTGCAGCAAATTTAGTGAAGGGGAGGCCCGATCTATGAAACCCAGAAATGGTTTGGCCAAAGATTAGATGATTCCCAGATTTATTGCTTTTTAGGGTTTTTTAGTATTTAGGAGTTTTCAGAAAATTTAACGTAAAGCAAGGTACAATGGAATAAGATCTGAAAAGAAGAGACTTACCTGTTAGATCTTACCTGGATAAGCTTGTAGAATTCTTTAACAGTGATGATCTTTGCTATCCCGATCAATTCTGGAAAATCCAAGTGATTTCTATGGCATATGCAAGCTCCAAGCCACCAATGCGCCCCCTACCCTGCATGAGCAAACGTCAACAATATCAGATTTGCCAATACAAGATAAAGAAACCAAATGCTACAAAAAAGTAAAACGAAGTAATCATAGATCACAATGAAACTAATGAAAACCCCCTGATCCAAGACGAAGAAAACTGAGCGAGTTGAGGTCCCCCTACAAAAACGCTCCAGCCAAAACGCCCTCTTGTAGACAAAACAATGATAGCAAAAAATATAGATCTCACAAGAATTTCCACAATGCTAGGAAGCTGAAGATTTTCCAATCACCATTTGAGAACATCAGATGCAAAGCATATCCAGAAAATTTCCAAAAAAGAAAGTCTTTCTATTATTCAGATCCAAGAGCCAAAGACCCCTTACAAATGATAAGCTCTCTTCGTTAAATAGAAATGAGAGAACCTCAATCATAACCGAATCCTAACCACTTTCAAAACGAATGGCTAAAATTAAAAGATGAAAAGTTCTAATCAATGGTTGAGATGAGCTCAACATACAATACATGGATCAATATAACCATAATTTATCAAAGTGGACTAACCCACCCAAAAAAGGCAACCCACTCAACAAGAAATAAATGAAAGCAGATGGTGGGTCCAAGGAATGTTTGACTAACTCCCTCTGGGTGTCCCCATGGCACAATAAAATAATATAATAATTTAATTCTTTGACTTTTGTGCCTCCTTGAAGAAATCGTGAGCCTCCCAAAAGAGCTCCAGAAAATAATATAAAAATGCCCAAAAATAGATGTGGGCCCAATCAAGAGCTGCAACTGCTGGAGAAGGTGTGGAGGACATCACTCTCATCATCATGACTCATCCCATGTCATTTCCTTGCCTCAGTAGCCCAAATCGATTTCTTCAATAGCCATTTAATCATTTTTTAATCTGCCTCGGGAAACATGATCCAACCAAAACAGCCTTCTAGGGTGCTTATGTTTTCAAACTAAGCACACCAAGCTCTCTGGGATGGGGGTATTATGGTACAAACAAGTGGTTGCACCCCCCTATGCCCATACAACGCCGTAGGAGATCCAACTGAAACATCTCCCTACTCAAAAATATCAATCTTTGAAGAAAAACTGCATCAGAAAGGCAGAATGAGCCTAATCACATCTGTAAGTGCCCGAAACTGGAAATAAACTGTTTCATTAGACTCAAAGAGTCCAAATCCATCTAAGGTGTATACTCATACCCCTCGTAGGTCTCTATCTGATCATCAATCATATCCAATAAACAATATAACCATCTGTGAATAATTCGACACCAATAATAACTCAGACTATATCCATCCGCTGCAAGTGTTAAAAGGTTAAGACATGCTCTACAACTCATTCAAGTAACAATCACAACAAGTAGCATTCATTTCACTGGCAGTACATCAACCAATACATATATAAGGCTTTATTTATTATTACTCAGACTTGGACTTTCAAGACTATACTCACTTCATAGCTGTAGCCAATTTGCTAGTGAAGGGTGAAGGGTGGAAATGACAAGGCTAAGGCAAGGATGACTTCCTACTCAACATCATGACACTTTGGACAAGGAAAGGAAAGGGAATACTCACTATAACCAATGTCAGACAAACAACTACACAAGGAATGGCAGTGCCTCACAAATAGGTGAGTTGTTTAGAGAGTGCTTATTCAACTTAGGCATCATGTGTACATCAAGCTTGATCCAAGTTCATTAGGATCATCACTTTATTCCATGGCCTTTTTGGCCTATATGACCCTTTTGGGACTTCACCAGTGCTTAAAAGCACAGCAAATCGCAGCTTTCATCCGGGACATATTTATTTTAACAAGGTCAGCAATTTTTTGAATATAACATATTTTTAACCATTGCTTTTTTGGACCTTTTCTTATACTCTTCAAGGAGTACTTTAGCATTTCATTGCTCTTGCCCTTTTTACATATGTTAAGAAACACAGTTTTATAATTTTCATTTTTCATGGGCGCATATTCAATATTTTCAATATAGGTAGTACATGAGCGTTCAGTTTTAGCCAACAACATCTAAAGTGACTAGGGGGAGCTCTGCACAGTGCCAAACATCGAAACAACCGACCAGAATGATTTAGGCATACTATCCAACTTACCAAAGGCAAGTCTTGTCACCAACTCAGAGCGGAGACACAATATAAATAGGGAGGCTTGTCCAACAAAAGTTCCAGCGAGGAAAAAGGTCCTCCATGCCATAAGTCAAGAAGTCAATCGGGTTGAAAACTAAAATGGAAGGTAATGGATGGGTGAAGGCAATGAATGATGGAGCCAACACTAGCAAGCGAAAATAATGGTGGGAATGACTACCTCTATTTTCCCTAAGGAGGGTAAAACCAATGAGTATAGATCAAGAACTTCCAAGTCTCAGTAAGGACATCAATACATAGTACAAGATACAACCAAGTCCATATAATTATGACCACCAGATCATGATACCACAAGTTAGTACATGTCACAAAAATCAATATAAGAGCAATAATAACCATAACACAATATAAAATGCTGAGTCATAACCATGCAATATAATCCATCTGAGACCCCATCTGTCCAATGAGAAAGAACTGATATAAAATTGGGCATCAATGACTGCTCTGAAAATGACATAAATGGCTACATCGGTCCTCAAATCTGAGTGTCCTGAGACTCAGTCCTGATATGGGAGAGTACAATAGTCCACTAATATAATAATGATCCATCAGAACTGCTCATCTCAGCATCTCATATGTAAGAGATCTGGCTGAAAAAAGTACTGTGTCTGAAAAATAGAATATGGTAGCTTGGCTACTATATATGTGATAACAGTTTTGCAGTGATTTCCTAGTACAATAGGAAGCAGAACTTAGTAGCTCTCAATACTGCAGAGACTAAGTATATGACTGCTACTTCAGAAGCCAGGGAAGCAGTTTGACTTCGTAAAGCAGTTTGACTTCGTAAACTGCTTGCAGGATTGTTGGCCAAATTCCAGAGCCAACCGTGATTCACTGGGATAACCAGAGTTGTGTGCAGATGTCAGTGAATCCTATATTTCATGACAAGTCGAAGCACACAGAGACTCAGTATCACTTCATACATGATATGGCGGAGAAAGGTGCGGTCGAGCTCCAGTATTTTTCGACAGACGACCAGACTGCGGATGTTCACACCAAGCCTCTTCCCAGGATGAAGCTTGAATACCTTCGCAGAAGACTTGGAGTAGAAGAGAACGTATCCCTCCTTGAGAGGGAGAGATGATTGAGAGACATTTACCATACTTTCACCCAAATACCTCTACTCGTCCAAGTTCTCAGCCAGGTGTGGGAGAAATCCCATCATTAGATGAGACGAACAGGTAGTAGATGGTCGGGTTCAGCCAGGTACCTCTGCTCGGCCAGGGTCTCAGCCAGGTATGGGAGGAATCCCATCGGCAAATGAGACGGACAGGTAGTAGATGGTCGGGTTCACATAGGTGCCTCTGTTCATCCAGATGCTCAGCTAGGTATGGGAGTAATCCCATCGGCAGATGAGTCGGACAGGTAGTGGATGGTCGTGTGATTACACAGGTACCTCTAATCGTTCAGTTTCTCATCCAGGTATGGGAGTACCCCATCGGCAGATGAGACGAACAGGTAGTAGATGGTCGTGCATGTGTGCTCATCCGAGATCTCTAGCCAAGTATGTAAGTATTCCATCGGTAGTAGAGATGGATAGGTAACAGAAGATTCTCTCTCAGACATCCAGATAGAACAAATTTATAAAGACAACCTTCAGGTTGTTTAGAGATGATGGAGACAGTATAGATGTACAGATGAAATCCAAATGATGATGATGCTGATGAAGACCGAAGAATATCTTCCTTGTTGAGAGGGAGTGTTGGAGTTTGTGCAACTTCAAAATCTATTCTTATTGTCCTCCTTCGGAAGTTGAACTTGTTGTAATTATTCATTTAAACCCTAGAAAGAACAATGTAATCCTTGGGGAGAAAAGCCAGTAATAAAAGAATAAATAAAATAATAAAATATTAAATTATTTATTGCACCCCCAAGTGAAGTCAGCCCCAGTTATTTTCTGGGTGGCAAAACGGTATAAATAGAAGGCGCCCCTCTGCAGATCCATCCATCTGAGTGTTACTCTTCTTCTTCATGTCTGGGCACTAGTAGGCAAACTGTCCCTGCTTGTGGCAGATAAAACACTTGACCTTTGACACGTCAAGGTTTTTCTTACCGTCTGTCTTCCTCTTTGCCTTACCCTTTCTCTTCCCTGTAAGGGCTAGAGCCTCCTCATCCACAATCTGCGGGGCACTGCTGGATGAGCCTGATCCTTGACCCATGCAGGTCTCCTCCTGCACAAAGTCATCCCATTGTCTCTACCAATCAGGGAGCTTCTCCCTAGCCACAACACCTTTGACAAAGGTGGCCCATGGCTTAGAGAAGCCATTGAGGGCTATCCAAACTAGTTCCTCATCATCAAATCTTAGAGCCAACAGCTCCAAGCTCATCCCTGATCTGTGTGAGCCTCGTGAGATAAGGCACCACTCCTTCTCCCTTCGCCATCTTGGTGTTGTGCATCCTCTCTTGCAACACCATCTTCTGGTTCTTGTTCTTGCTTTGGTACAGACTCTCGAAATCCTTCCACATCTCTAATGCTGTCTTCTTACCAAAAATGTGAGAGACTATATGGTCCTTCACTTAATCCATGATAATCAGCATGGCTCTGGAATCAATCTTCTTCCAAGCTGCTAAATCTGTCGAATCTGTGGGTGCAACCTTTGTGGAGTCAATGTGCTCCTCTACATCACTGACGTTTAGGATCCTTGTGATCCTTTCTTTCCATGTAGGAAAGTTCCGACTCCTAAGCACCCTGGAGCCTATCCTCAACTCTCAACTGCATTGCCATATTGAAGTGTTACATGTCAAACCCTATATCTTCAATCTAAGTTTGTGTCTTCAATAGATCTTCCCCTTATCTATCACTACTACTACAAATCTCTCAGCTTTAGCTCACCAGAGCTCTGATACCATGTAAATTTTCCTTTAATAATCAACTAGGGCTAAACAGTGCATTCAAAATATCTACTAATAACCACACATGAATATCTTTTGAAGTATGCAGCGGAATATAAAACTGAGAAATAACTCACAACATCACAGCATAAAAATGACAACTATTTTGGGTACGGAAACCCTCGGAAAACCCCAAGATGGGAAAACCGATGCACCAGTCAAATATATATTTTATTATGAGAAAATATGGAACGTTACAATCACCACAAATTCACCCAAACCTGGCGAATGCAGCTACACGGCAGAAACACTTGATGAACCCCCAGCTAAACCTCCGCACCCCCTGCAAGAGTGTACGCCCTCACACGTGCAAATCCGTACGGTCACGCTAGCAGCTGTACAGAATCCATACGGAATGGTACAGCCTTCCTCCTGCAGCTATGCCTGTCGACCTATGTGGGTTCTGTCTGCTCGATGAACCTGCTCCTCGATCCTCTGTCTTCCCAACTAAATCCTCTGTTTGACTTTTCTCCTCCTGTCTGTATCCTATCTCTGTAGGAATACAAGTGTGTCCTCTCAACCAATTGACCTCACTTATATAACTTTAGGTAAAACGTAAAAGCTAATTAAGTTACAATGAGGATAAATTCCTAGCAAAACCAAAAGAGAACCCACACTTTGCCTACGAACTGTCCTACACTACCCCATGTCTCTCTCACATAGAATTCTTAGAAGTTCCATTTGTGCTCCTCCTTCCTTTACCTACATGGCATTGTAATAATAATATGAGGCCTCTAATTAAACCATACATACCTTCAATATGGGGCCTCTAATTAAACACATATGGAACCATACATACCTCTTCTTGTGTCTTCACCTTCACCAAAAGCACCAATGAACTTTGCACCAACCCTAGGACCTACCTTTACTTCTCAGCAATTGAATCCAACAATAAAAACTAAAATATATTAAATGGAGACCTAAAAATATCATGAGGAATATTAAGCAAAAATTGAAATATACTACAAGAAAGCTTAAACAAAAAACAAAAATATTATGAGTAATCATATACAAAACTAAGTACTTAATATGCAAAGACCAAAAATTGCAGACCCTATATAGATAAGAAGGGAGGAGAACCATTTTATTTTTTGTATACATCTTGTCCATTTATTTTTATTACTATATATAGTGATTAGGAAAATGTGGGGAGAATGATCAAAGTTGGCCAATTTCCCAAATAAAATACAAGAAGTGCTAGATTTTAAGACGACAGTATAATTTCAATCTTATTAGTAGCGGAATTAAATAAGGATCACTAAAAGAATAACCAAAGCAAAGAAACAAAGGACACAAATATTTATCCTAGGAAACCACAATGGAGAAAACCCACCAACTTTCTTATAGAGATATCAAACCAAGATACAAAGTACATGAGCATGTAACCAAATAAAATAGCAATCACATAGAGCTGAAGATAGACCCCAAGAACAAAAGATTAAAACTCCTCTAAATATAGCAAACCCCAGAAAACAGTCTTCTACTAGCTTGAACAAACTTCCTTCTTGTTGGAGCCAACTTGCTTGGGGAGAATGACGAGGTGTCCTTCCTATTTATACTTTTAATGTTGCTTTTTTCCCTTTTGTTGTGGGATCGACTTGTCTTCCTTGCCTAGGTCGACTTCTCTTTAATGGCATCGTAATTATTATATTATTGTTTCTTCTAGGGCCGACTTAGTGTGAGGATTCCTCACGCAGCTACAACACCAAAACTCCCTCTTAGCTAGGGAGGCATCGTCATCCTAGAACACATTTGGATATCATCTACGCATCACGACTGTCTTGAACATCTCCGCATCATAAGAAAGGTCTTCCGACACAACTTAGTCCAACGAGAAGTGTCACAATTCAACCCAATCCATAGACTCAACATGCAACAACTCAACTGAGTCCATCGAGGAGTCTACATGTAACAACTCAAGTCATCCATCAAGGAGTCAATAACTCAACCCATTCCATCGAGGAGTTGACATGCACCAACTCAACTCAGTCCATTGAGGAGTCAACAACTCAAGCCAATCCACTGGGGAGTCTACATGTAATAACTCAATTCAGTCCATTGAGGAGTCCATAACTCAATCCAGTCCATTTGGGAGTCAACATGCAACAACTCAACCCAGTCCATCAAGGAATCTACATGTAACAAGTCAACTCAGTCCATTGAGGAGTCAACAACTCAACCCAATCCATCGAGGACTCAACATGCACCAACTCAACCCAGTCCTTCGGGATTTAACATGCACCAATTCAACCCAGTTCATCGGGGAGTCTACATGCAAGGAATCAACCAACTCCCTCTCTCTTCCTTTCAAATGAAGAGATACACCATTCTCCCTATCTCAAGGAGAATGTCTCACTGATAGTGTAAAAATAAACCTTCCCTCTCAATGAGGGAAACATTCTCCACTACTCCATGCCGATCACAAAGGTACACAAACTTTGCTCCAAAAAGAAGCTTGGCGAGAATGTCAACACTCTGATCATTTGTAGGAATGTATTGGAGCCGGAGTGCGCCTCTTTGCACCATGTCATAGATGTAATGGTACTAAACCTCGATATGCTTTGATTTATCATGAAATACTGGATTCACTGATAGTTGTACACAACTTTAGTTGTCACATTGAATCAATGTTGGCTTTAGCATCTAAAAATGTGGGGATGTTAATGGCGTTCTTCTCTTTGCTCAAGAAGATCTCATCATATGCCTCTGCCATACTTCTAGTCCCAAGAAGTAGTGGATCAAACCAAGGTCCTTCATTTCGAACTCAGAGGCTAGCTTCCTCTTACACAATTCGATCAATCTCATTTCCGGTGAGAAACGAGTCATCAACATAAAGCACTAGGATCAAAGGCTCGCCATCCACAACCTTGTAGTAAAGGTTACGATCTACATCACTCTTGGTGAATCCCAAGCTCACCATGTATCCATCAATCATAGCATACCAAGCACAAGGTGCCTGCTTGAGTCCATATAAGGTCTTCCTCAGTTTGCACACATGGAACTCCTTCCCATGAGTCACAAAACCCTACGGTTTCTTAGCGTAGACCTCTTCCTCGATCACACCGTTTAGGAAGGAAGTATTAACATCCATCTGATGCAACTTCCATCTCATAGCTGAAGCAAGAGCAATAATCATTCTGATGGAAGTATATCGAGCAACTAGAGCAAATGACTCATCATAATCAATTCCCTCTTTTTGAGAGAATCCTCTAAGCCACAAGTCTCGCTTTGTGATTTTTAATACTACCATATGCTCCATGTTTGATTTTGTAAATCCACTTTGAGGTCAATATTGACTTCCCCTTAGATCTCGGCACAATTTCCAACACACCATTCTTCATGATGGATTGATACTCTTCCATCATGGCATCCTTCCATACCTATTTCCTGGAAGCCTCCTCATAGCTGGAGTGCACCGAGTCAATGATGTACCTCATTAAAGCTACATAACTCAAGAATCTCTGAAGTCTCTTGCTTCCTCAAAAAGTAACACGAGGTGCTTCATGCCCCTCTGCATCCTGCAAGGTCTGATGAGCCCATGTAGGCCTTTTCTGGCCTATTGCAACATCTCTAGGGACATCAACTGGCTCAACTGGCTCGACTAGCTTCCTCTGAACTATTGAAGTGGGAGGGAGAGATGATGCCATCTCCTTTGGAGCCACTAGCTCTTCGCCATCAATCTCCGTATCAAATCCTCTGGTTCTTTTAATGGCCACCTTTTCTTCAAAGGAGACATCCCTGTTGACCTCAATCTGTCTTGATCTTGGGTTGTAGATCATGTAAGCCTTCAAAGACTCACTATATCCCGCAAATGTACTCAGCCTACCTAAAGGTTCTAGCTTCGTCCTCTTTTCCTTGGGCACATGATTATATACAAGACAACCAAAGATCCATAAGCAGCCAACCTTTGGCTTCACACCTGTGAAGGCCTCTTCTGGTGTTGTGTTCCTCAATATCTTATGACGACTCCTATTCTAAAAATACACTACGGTACTAGAAGCTTTTGCCCATAAGAACATGAGCAAACCCTGATCATGAATAATAGCTTTGGCTACCTCCACAATTGATCTGTTCTTCTTCTCTGCAACCCCATTCTGTTGAGGATTGTAAGGAACAATGTACTCCCTCTTAATTCTTGGTTTCTTGCAGAAATCGATGAAGTCTATGGAGGTGCACTCTCCTCCATTATCCAATCTTAGAACTTTAATCTTCTTTAGCGACAGGTTCTCGACTTGTATCTTGAATTCCTTGAATTTGCAAAGTACCTCTTCGGATTCTTTGGACTTAAGGAAGTAAATCCAAGTCTTTTGAGATTAATCATCAATAAAAGTCACATAATAGTAAAATCTACACAAGGAAGCAATTGCCATTGGTCCACACAAATCTGAATGTACTAGATCCAATATTCCCTTGGATTTGTTGTTGTCGCTCGAAAAAGAACCCTTAGCATTCTTGCTAAGTGCACATGCTCTGCAAATGCCATCATGGTCTACACGGAGTACTGGAAGTTCTAACACCATTGTCCTCAATGATGGAAGAGCTCTATAGTGTAGATGAGCAAGTCTCCTATGCCATATCTCACTCAAGCTGATAGACTCCTGTATCGGTGCCTGAACTAGTCGTATAGTGGATGTGTATAGGTTTTCCGCTTGAACACCAAGCACATGGGTTGAATCCATACTAGAGTTCTTGTGCCATGCAAGAACCTTTCCATTAGAGAAGGAAACCTTGTAGCCTTTGCACTCCAAGGCTGATAAGGTTCCTTTTCATCCTAGATACAAATAACACATCACTCAAATGTAGAGTATCAGTAGAATCTAATTGGAAGGAAGTAGTCCTAGCTCCCTTCATAGTATATCTCGCATCATATCCTAGTACAACTCATAGATGAGACTCTCTCTACCAAATCTGTAAGGTTCTCTTCGTAACCTGTCATATGTCTAGATGCACCACTATCTATTAACCAAGTATCACTAATGGTAGGAACTATACTTGAAAGAGACGAAATAAATAAAAGCTTTGTTTGATCATCATTCCTTGACTTCTTCTACAGGGTATCTTCATCAACATCAACAGTTGAGGCATGGTGCTTTCTCTTCTTTATTATGTGACACTATCTGACATAGTGACCATACTTTTGACATCTGAAGCATTGAATTTGTGAAATATCGTTCTTCTTCTTATGTTACAGAATTTGACCTTATCTTTCGCCTTTATCTGTTTTGCCTTGATTCTTCCTTCACTTACCTTTTCCATTCTTAGCATGTGTTGCAAGGGCTTGGCTTTCTTCATGTTGAGAGCCATGAAATTTCTCTCTAGATGCAAGTCTAGTTTCTTCGTGTGTACAATCTGCCCATAATCGATCAAATTAGGGCAATTTGGACTGCCCACTAATGCTCTGAATGAATGGTTCCCAAGAGTGGGGAAGACCATTGAGGGTCATCATGACAAGCTCTTTGTCTTAAACTACATCCCCAATGGTGCTTAGTTGATCTCTTAGTTCATAAATCTTCATGAGGTAGGATGCAACTAAGTCTACTTTTGTCATCTTCATATTGGAGAATTGTTATTTTAAGGCAAGTGCTCGGTTGATGTTGCTATTCTCAAACATCTTCTTCAGGGAATTAGACATCTTCTGAGAGATCTGAGGTATCAAGTGATCCTTTACAAAATCTATCAGAATCCTCCTTGCCCTAGCATCACTCTTCTTCCATTGAGTCTTCTCTAATTCTTCTGGTTCTAGTACTTTTCCAGTCACGATCTTAAGAAGATCATTCTCCTATAGGATAATGAGTACCCTAGAGTTCCATGAATTAAAGTTGGAAGCCCCATCAAGTCTATCTTCCACTTTGACATTGTTCATTATGACTGCAAGTTGGAACTGAAACCTGAACTAGAAACCATAGTAGGAGCTAGGTCAAAATTGAAGTTTGGAATTTGAAAAGATTGATTCCATAGATAGATATGCCCTCCCAGGGTGAGTTGGAAAATGCTAAGATAGAGCCCAAACAGTGGTCAAAAGGGCTTAAAGCAGGAAGCCTCAATTCTCGACCCCAACAGAATTAAGCCAAAAATTGAACGTTCAACAAACTGGAATTTGCCTCCACAAAAAGGTGTACCCTTCTAGGGTGAGTTTCACAAGCGCTCTTTTCAAGTTGATCTATGGAGAGAAGGGTCCAAACTTGGATGCCCTAGTTTCTCACAATGGCATCTATTCAACACTGCTCTGATACCATGTTAGATTTTAAGATAGTAGTATAATTTCAATCTTATTTGCAATGGAATATAATAAAGATCACTGAAAGAATAACCAAAGCACAAAAACAAATAACACAAAGATTTATCCTGGGAAACCACAACGGAGAAAACCTAGCAACCTTCTTATCGAGATATCAATTCAAGATACAAAGTACATGAGCATGTAACCAAATAGAATAGCAATCACATAGAGCTGAAGATAGACCCCAAGGTAAAAATAGTAAAACTCCTCCAAAGATAGCGAACCCCAGAACTACGTTCCAGAGAAGCGCCCTACTCCCCTTCGCTTCGCTCCCAATTCGTGATCCTAGAGGAAGCAATCAAGAATCGATCCCGAGATCACGATTCCTATTAGCTTCCTCTCGGGATGGTTTTTAGAATTCGCGCTCCCAAAGCAAAAAAAAACTATCTCAGTTTTTTTTGGGATTACTGAGGGAGCAATGAGGGATCGACACTCCTAGAGTGATCCCTCATCGCTCCCTTAGCAATCCCAAACCAAAAAAAATGCACCCAAAATCGCTTCCTAGGAACTTTTGCAGGCTAGGCGCACGGGCTTGGAGTTTTCTCAAATTTTCATGCTTCCATTTGTTTTTTAGTGAATGGCTAGGGTTCATTTAGGCAATATAAACACTATTGGACTCCATTTGGACTCATTCTATTCCTCATTTCATTGATTTCACTTCTCTTAAGTAAGGCCTTGAGGGGATTTGCTAGTTGTTTGAGAGCAAATTTGTGGGAGATTGGAAGGGAAATTGAAGGGGAGATTGAAGGCTTTTGTTTGTGAGAGATTGGAAGAGAGATTGAAGGCTTCCATAGAGACATTCAACCACCATTGAAGAGCTAAAGAGATAGGCTCTAAACCCCAATCTTTATTTGTTTTTGAAAAAATATTTCACTATGTTAAAACTTTAAATCTTGAATGTTTTCCTCTCCTACTCTTTCCCATTTCTTATTCTCTATCATTCTATTGCAAGCAAGAAGTGATTCTCATTTTGAGTCAAGAAGCATGATGGGTATGTGGTTTTTGTTTATGGTTCCACTTGTTCTCATGATGATGGTGTTGGGAAATAGATATAGTGGTGGCAATGATGAGGAGGAAGAGAGAGGGAGTGGCACATACCATGGAGAGGAGGAATGGGACGAGGATGATGATGATGATGAGATTGAGAGTGATGAGGGGCAAAAACAAGAAGACACAACACCTTTGTGGAAGTATGTGACAAGGCTTGGAGGGGGAGAGGGGGTGGAACCACAAAGTTTATATGTCCCCATTGTACTAAAACTTACACAGGTTCATATACACGTGTGAGAAATAATTTGTGTGGGATTATGCCACGTAATCAAGGTAAGGTTGTTGGAGTCAAAACCTGTAACAAAGTGACAACTAAGGAGAGAAACAAATATAGGATGGAAGAAGAGGCAAGTCAAAAAAATTCCAAGAGATCAAGGGTTGAATCTGAATCCTCATAGAGAATATTTAGTAGTGGATCAATCACACATATAGTAGTCAGGCTACCATATTCTATTTTTCAGATTTCAGTACACTTTCCAGCCAGTTCCCTTACATATGAGATGTTGAGATGAGCATCTATGATGGATCTGATGATGGACTATAGTACTTTCCCATGCCATGACTGAGTCTCAGGACACTCAGATTTGAGGACTGATGTAGCCATTTAGCCAGTCACAAAGTAGTCAGTATTGCCCACAGTTGCAGTAAAAGTTTCTCATTAGACAAATGTTCTTTCAGATTGGTTATTTACATGTATATGATTCGGCATATATTATCTTGTGTTATGGTTATTATTGCTTTTATACTCATTCTTGTGACATGTCTTAGCATTTAGTGTCATGATCTGGCAGTGATATAAAGATGTGGACTTGGATGTATTGATATTATATATGTATGTCCCTACCTAGACCTGGAAGTTATTGGCCCATACTCATTAGTCTTACCCTCCTTAGGGAGAATAGCGGTGATCATTCCCACCATACTTTGGCTTGCTAGTGTTGGTCTCATTGTTCACTATCTCCACCCATCCACTACCTTCCAGTTATGCTTATATCCCGACCTACTAATTGACTTGTGGCATGGAGGACCTTTTCCCACTAAGAGCCTCTTTGTTGGACAAGCTTCCCTATTTATTTGTGTCTCGACTCTGAGTTGCTTAGGTTGTGTTCGCTAAACCTGAAACAAATAGCCCTGCCATCAATACAATGTATTTGGAAATGAAATGAATATCTTATGAAAAAAACCCATTCATGAAAAGTAGTGTTTTTTAACATACATGAATGTAAGGCAAGCCTAATGAAATTGGCTCTGAAGTATATTGAAATGAATATCTTGTGAAAATCCATTCATGAAAAGTAGTGTTTTTAAACATACATGAATGCATGAAGCCTAAATAATAGGACCAAGGCTATGGAAATTTGAAAGCCCAAAAAGCAATTGTTCTTAAAAAAGTTATATCTAAAGATTGTTGGCCTCACTTGTATTTGATTTGGATTATGAACATTTGTCAAGGTGAATAAGCACCTCTGAACGTAACTTATCTATTTGTGAGACACTGCCATCCCCTGTGTTGTTGCTTGTCCGGCATATGCTAAAGTGAGATCCCCTTTCCATATCCAAAGTGTCACAGTGTCAAGTGGATAGTCACCCTTTATCCTAACCATTTAATTTCTAGCCCTCACCCTTCACTAGCAACTTGATTACAACTATGAAGTGAGTATTGTCTTGAAAGTCTGCTCTGAGTTATAGTTAAATAATGAAACTCTATATTTGGTTGATAGATCACTAGTGAATTGATTGCTACTTGTTATAATTGCTATTTGAATGATTTGTAGAGCATGTATTAACCTCTAAAAAACTTGCAGCAGATTGATGTTAGCCTGGATTATTTGATCATTTACAAATTATTATTCTATCTATCTAGGCATATTGGATAATATTCCTGATCATGCAGAGATCTGTATGGGTGTATGAGTATGCACCTTAGATGGATTTGGATTCCCTGAGTCCAATGAGACGGCTTGTTTTTCAGTTCCAGGCAGTTACAGTGATGATTTGTCTCAGTATACCATCCGAGTGCAGTTTTGCCATGTTGAATGGCCTGTCAGAGCAGAGAGGTGATTTGATTGGTTCACCTAGGGCGTTGTATGAGGAGGGGGTGGTCTAGCCACTTGTTTTTACCATTTTACCCCCTCCCAGAGAGCTGGTGGGCTCAGTTTGACAACGTTGGAACTCTAGGAGGCCGTTTGGGCCATATCACGTTTCCCGAGGCAGATTAAAAATAATTAAATTGGCTATTGAAGAATTCTATTTGGGCTACTGAGGCAAGGAAATGGCATGGGATGAGTTTTGATGATGAGTGTGATGTCTTCCACTTCTTCTCCAGCAGTTTCAGCACTTGGATGGACCCACATCCATCTCTCCAACATATTTTATGATTTTCTAGAGCTTTTGGAGGTTCATAATTTCCTCAGAGAGGCACTATTTTGCATTTTAAAAAATTATATTTGTTTTTATTGTGCCATGGGGACACACTAGGGGTGTTAGTTAATACCCCCTGGACCCACCATGAGCTTTATTCAATTTTGTCGAGTCGGATACCCTCTCCTAGGGTGATTTAGTCCATTGATATATTATATTAATGTATTGATCCATGTACTTTATGTTGAGCTCATCGCAACTGTTAATTAGAACATTTTGATCTTTTAATCTTAGCCATCTGTTTGAAAGGTGGTAAGGATTTTGTTATCTCTCATTCCTATTTAAAGGAAAGAGCTCCTCATTGTAAAAGGGGGGAGAGATCTAGAGATTTTTGGCTCTAGGCTATTGGAATAAAAATACTTTCTTCGGCATCTTAGATCTTGGAATTGGAATGCTTGTGGTGATTGTAAATGCTTCTCCCTCTACACTGACAGACATTGGTGGCCATCTTGATTTTATCTTCAACTAACATTGTTTTGCAGGCAAAGAAGACGTTTTGGAGGGGTGCGAATTGGTGGGGAGGCCTACCCTTCAAGTTTCAAGAGGACGTTTTGGGTGACAGGGAGTTGTTTTATCTTTTGTACCAACAATTCATGTTTCTCATCTCTTTGTATGCATCTCTTTCCATTCTTGATTGATTGATTGATCTTTGTGTCCTTGATTGACAGGAATAGGAAAATCGATTTCGTTGAAGGAGGCAAAACATTGGCAAGAAGGGCTCATCAAAGTTTGGTATTTGATCTTTGTGGGAAGTAATCCTCGTCACAAGCCTCTTCCATTTTCGGCTTTCAAGTATGTTCTATGACGTATGAAATTCTTCTATCCTATCCATCTATTCTCTTAAATCTCAAAACCCTCATTGATTAAAACCCTCATTTTTCACCTTTTTCTAGATCTACTTGGATCTAGCTTGTCTTTGGGAATAATAGAAGGAACCCACCTCTATAACATCCACGGCAATTCGGATCTACAGTTTGGTGACAATCGGGCTTCACTTGACACATTTTCCAAGGCCTTCCTTAGGAGAGGTTGCACTCCTTGGTTGGGTGAGTTTTGCTAGTTCTCTCACTTGGGTAGGTGAGATCCTACTTGATTTGCACTCCTCTTATTTGATAACCTACCCCTAGTGCTTCACTCCTTTGATTTTTTCCTTGTGGGCCCCATTCCTCATTTTAAGGGTCGTGCCCCACTTGGGTCATTGGGTGATGCATTTTCAAGCTTAGATCTATGGAGATCTAGCCTACCTTGGGGTATGTCACTTAAAACCCACCTTGATAATTGCCTTAACTACCTCGATCTACAATTTGGCATAATTTGGACTCCATTTGCCCCTCCATCTAAAGGCACTAATATCCTTGGTTCAATTCGCACTCCTTAGGGATTGTGTCATATGCTAAGATCCCATATGTGGGTGTGTCTAATTTACCTTGGATCCATAGATCCACATCATCAAACACCCCTTAGCACCATATAACCCTTAATTTGACCTTGAGGGACCCATTTGAATCATTTCCCTATTTTAAGGAAGTGGGCCCTACTTGTGTATTTCATTGTGTTAGATCTATCTCTTTGGTCCTCCTAGGTGGCCTAGCTCATTCATTGGTTGAAACATTCCTGATATCTTAAGCCTCTTCAACCACACTTAAACTCTTGGGCTCACCTAAGCTTGCATTGGTTTCCGTAACTCAATTTACACACTCCCCTATGAACCTTTGCTTTGGCTAATCTTCTTGGATTGGTTATAGGGTCTCCCCCTTGGTTTTGATTCTTCATAATCTAAAGTGAGGAGTGCCTCAATTGGCGTGGCTCCCAGCTTGCATTGGGAAACGTTGCACTTCTTGGGTCACCTCTTTAGTTGTCCATCACTTCTACCATCCTAGATGGGATACCTTTAGGGACAACTACAAGTTGTGTGACAATAGGATCATCATCGGATCGATCGAGACCCTCGTCCCCCCATAGTAGTGGATTCTTGCCTATGCGAAGAACATTATCAGATTTCCTTGACCTAGGTTGTAGAGAGGCTCCTATATCCTTTAGGGGAACCATTGATGGCGTGTACCATTTCATGCCAATAGGGTGAGCAAAGAACATTGAATCGCACACCGCATGCATAGAGAAACCTGTAAACTTTTGAATCCACATCATCTCTACAACCTAGGTATGACAAAAGCTAGAATCATGGGACTTGACAGGGAAAGAGCCAAAATCAATAGTGCTCTTGGAAAGTTTACAAATGATTGGTCCAACTATGGTGTATCCATTGTATCTAATGGATGGACAAATGTTAAAGGCAAGCCATTTATAAATATTCTTAGTGTGTCTGCTAGTGGTGTGATCTTCCTTTCAGCTCATGACTACTTAGATCGCTACAAGATTGGTATAAATATTGCACAACCTTTACTTGAAACCATTCTAAAGATTGAGCCATACAATGTCATTCAAGTCATCATTGATAATGCTACTAATTGTAAGACAGCAGGAGCAATCATTGAGGTTAAGTATCCCAACATATTTTGGGCATGGTGTTTGGTTCACACAGTGAACCTTTTGATGCGTGATATTGTTGAGATAGACCCTAATTACCGATGGATTTGTGCCTGAGAGGTAAGAAAATGATAAAATTTATTACCAATCATAGCATGGCCCACCACATTTTTTGCTATCACTCTAGGTTGGAGCTATTGAAGATTGTGAAGAGTCAAGACTAGATTTGTTAGCTACTACCTCACCTTCAAGAGGCTTCTGAAGGTAAGAGAGGCATTGGCTAGTATTGTCTTAATTGATTCATGCAAGGAATTTAAAAACAAAGTTGCAAGAGCATCTGATAAACACGACTTTCAGAAGGTGGAGGACATTGTTCTTGATGGTCAATTCTGGGAACAGATTAGGTATGTTCTGCAATTCACCAAACTTGTTTATAGTATGATTCGTTTTGCATATACATATCAACCGGTGATTGGGGAGGTGTATAAGAAGATGGATAGCATGCTTGGTGAAATCAAAGACATTGTTGAGCAAAGATATGTAATCTCGTATGATCATATTCATAAACATGTGGTCAAAAGTTGGGATAATTTGAATGTTCCACTCCATGCCCTTGCATATGTCCTTACCCCAAAATATTATTCTCCATCTTGGTTGGACCAACCTGCACCTAGAGGTAGAGTAAGGAAAAAACACACACATATCCAGAGGTACAAAATGAGTATATGCTTGCATTAGACAAGTTGAACCCTAATGAGGAGCATGCTCAAGTATGGAGTGAATTGAACCGATGCATCAGTGAACATGGAGTCATGGAGGTTGAGTCCTTTCGACTGGTGGAACATGTATGGCTCCACTGCCACATATTTGCGTAAATTGGCGGTGAGGGGGNATTGAACCGATGCATCAGTGAACATGGAGTCATGGAGGTTGAGTCCTTTCGACTGGTGGAACATGTATGGCTCCACTGCCACATATTTGCGTAAATTGGCGGTGAGGGTGATTTCAGAGATTGGCTATAGATCTTCTACAGAGAGATGTTGGAGCACCTACAACTTCATCCACAGAGTCAAGAGAAACAGTTTGAATGTAGAATAGGCTGAAAGCTTGGTTTATGTGCACTAGAACTTGAGTTTGTTGTCCCATTATTGTGAAGCAACCAAGAATGATAGAACATATTTGACTTGGGACATCAATCCAAAGGAGGCTAATGTGGAGGATGGAGCCATAGCATTAGAGCACTTGGAGGCTGAACTATTGGGTGATCATCATGGTGATCTAATTCATACAACAGAGATGCCACCCCCAACCACCAACATGTTTTCAGATGACTTTCCAGGATGTGACGCACTAGCCTATTCAGTTCTCGTAGGCTATAGTCGGTGAAAAAGGGAATTAATTAATTATTAATGTCATCTAGGCTAAAAGAACTTTATAAAATGACATTAGTAGTTAATTTATTTAAAGTGACTTTATAAAAGCCACTATATAGTAAAGTGAGTGGGAAGTAAAAGTTAGCTTATAAAGTACTCACTTTGAAATTTAAAAAAAAAAGTGAATAAGTGTGACTTTCTTATAAAAAATCACTTTTTAATATTTTAATGAGAAAAGATCAAGAGAAGTTGAAAAGTCGCAAAGAGGGGAAATGTGGAATTATAAAAAGGAACATGAGAGCTTATTCTCTCATTCTTGTCATTTTTGCATTTGTGAAAAGAGCTCTTCAGCAAACTTCTCTTGGATGAAACTCTAGGAGGAGGTGAATGGTTTCGATAGTGAGACTACCTATCCTAGCCATTTTGAAGGAGAAAAATTTTCAGATTTCTTTCACGGTCTTCATCACCATAGATTGAAGAGTTTTTCTAAGTTTAGATCTGGGTTTGATAAGCAATTTCAGTGAAATCAGTGGTTATTTTGTGGGGACACACTTGTGTTGGGAGAATCACCCATTCCAAAGAAGGACGCACTGGAAAATCCATTATATCTCTGTGAAGGCATTTCTGAACCATCTCTCCATCTCTACAGTGAGGCGCACCATCTGAAAGTCATCACCATTTGAAGATGAGCTAGGAAGGAAATAAGCATAATATCTTTCCCAGGTCGTGAAGGAGTCTAAAATCCATTTTTTGTCACTGCTGCAACATTGTGGAGGGTGCATTGGCTAGAAGAGGGGCGCCATCTGNGCTAGGAAGGAAATAAGCATAATATCTTTCCCAGGTCGTGAAGGAGTCTAAAATCCATTTTTTGTCACTGCTGCAACATTGTGGAGGGTGCATTGGCTAGAAGAGGGTCGCCATCTGTACACCCACTCAAAGAGGAGGCGCACCAGTCATCACTTCCACTCCTGTGGGACATATTGTATCTCAGTCTTCATCCTTATTGGAGAAGGAAATACACTGTACATGCCACATCATAGGCTGGGTTGGTGACTGTGAGAGAACACTGTTTATTTATTTCCTGTAGAGTGTCAAAAAGGGACTGCACCGAAATGTGAGATATTGGGGTCAAGTTATAGAAGGTACTGAGGCTGTTCCTGCTGTTAATAAATTTTTGAACTGTTGTTTGGGCTTAAGCATTCACCCACAACACTATTTTCCTCTCTTCTTGCTTGGGACAAAGGTACTTCTACACCATAAACTCATACTAATTGTTTACCAAGTCAAATACTGTACATATTATGTTAATGTATGCAACCTACAGTTGTGGTTCTTCCATTGAAATCTTATGTGAAAGTCTATGGTAGCTGAATCTATGCTTAAAGATAAATGCATTATCATGTTCATGGTTTTATATTACTCATTTGAGATAGTATAAACAAAGTGTCAATACCCCAACAAACTCCTACAACCAACACAGCTCCTACAGCAGAAATATAAGAACATGTTTGACAAATTCCAAGACAGTGGGACACCTGATGAATATTACAGCAGTGTGCCTAGGACGTGTTTGGACAAACACTACATATAATCCCAGACATTTGACTCATTACAACCAGCCTATTGAACAATAAGCTACAGTATGCATAAACAAATATTGGCACTATAAAGGGGAAGTGAATTTCTTGAGTGATTGGGGAAACTCCACAAAAGTTCAGGATTCGGTAAACACCATCTGTCTTGGCAAAGACCATTACAAACATGTATGGCTCCACTGCCACATATTTGCATAAATTGGCGATGAGGGTACTTTCATAGGTTGGCAAAATAGTTCTTCTACAGAGAGATGTTGGATCACCCACAACTTCATCCACAGTGTTAAGAGAAACAGATTGAATGTAGAACAGGCCAAAAGCTTGGTTTATGTGCACTACAACTTGAGGTTGTTGTCCCATTATTGTGAAGCAGCTAAGAATGGTAGAACACATTTGACATGGGACAGAAATCCAGAGGAGGCTAATGTGGAGGATGGAGCCATAGCATTAGAACGCTTGGAGGCTGAACTATTGGGTGATCATGATGGTGATCCAATTCATACAACAGAGATGCCACCCCAACCACCAACAGGTTTCCAGATGCAAGAGTTTTTCCTTTAGCTTCACAACGTCCAGCAGTCCGTAGGGACCATTCATCTTCTTCTCATGTTCCACGATCACTTCCAGTAGCTCTTATTCCACCTAGATCATGAGAAAAAAAATTGGAAGTTTCCCGTGGCAAGAGGAAAGCTTAGTAGATTATAGTATCATAGTACTTTGCATTTCATGTTTATTATGGCCTACTTTGAACTTTGACCTTTGAATCGTGAACCTACCTTAGAAGTTTAAACTTTAAATTGTTGATTGCATCTTACAACTCTTTGGTATTGAATATGATATTATGATGCTTTGTTTCATTTCATGATTGATGTTATCTGTTAGAGTTTGTTAATGGCAAATATTATATGTTGAAATTTGAAAGTCGATGTTGTTGATGATTGATGATTCACCATTTGATGACAATGTTATAAGTTATAGCTCCTAGATGATTGATGTTATATGTGTACCAAATTGTTATATCTATGTTTTCATGTTTTCTATGTTTTCATGGTTATATCTATGTTCTCATGTTAATTTGGCATAATAAATGTTTTTTTAATATATGCATCAAAATATATTAAATATATATTATTTAAAAAATGCTACTAGAACGGAAGATTTTGAAAATTTTGCCTTCCACTCCTGCTCCCCGCTCCCAACAACATAGCCCCAGAAAATAGTCTTCTTCTAATTTGAGCGAACTTTCTTGTTGGAGCGAACTTGCTTGGTGAGAATGAGGAGGTGTCCCTCCTATTTATACTTTTCATGTTGCCTTTTCTACTTTTGTTGTGGGGCTGACTTGTCTTCCTTGCCTAGGTCGACTTCTCTTTAGTGGCATCACAATTATTATTTTATTATTTTTTCTGGGGCCGACTTGGTGTGAGGATTCCTCACACAACCAGAACACCAACAAGAAGTGTGTGTGATCAATTTAAACTATCACCCAAAAGATAACAAATACAATTATAATACATGTTCACATATATTCACAAGACCAAATCTCATTATATCC
>LPNX010963258.1:0-10158 GCA_001517045.1 Pseudotsuga menziesii | reverse complement strand
GCATCGTTAAATGATTATAGGATTTATTTATAATAGTCTTAATGCAGATTACAATCTGCATACAGTATTATAGATAAATTACCCACACCGACGAAAGATCTATAGGTACACGTGGAGATGGTTTCAACCATGAGAGGGTTGACTTAAAAGAGCTAAACCCTATACAACTCATTTCACAAAGGGAGGGTTTCCTATCTGGTGCGATCGAGCTGTGAACTCATGACCGTCAAAACTCCTTGATAACCTCCAACTCTCCATTTTCACTGCAAGATTGGTCTTGGGAGCAGTATGAGATGGTTTGTAAGTGTTCAAGAAAACTACAACCTCTGTGGAGAACTACGCGAGTGGAAATATATCATTTTCCTTCACCATTCAAATACGGAGTTGGTAATTGATGCAGTGGGGAAAATTTTGAATAAGAGTGCTTCTCGTCCTAGTTGGAGTGTTGTTTTGTCTACTTTGGACTCGTGTCTTAGGGTTTTGTAGTTGTAACCGACACCATAAACGTTGTCTGGGTAACCCTCTTCTAGGTGACATGAAACTGATTCAATTGTTTGCATCCATGAGCTCTCCAACGAATTCCTTAACAGGCAACTGTCGGTCCAGTTATAAACATCAAGAGAGCTTATTAAAGTTTTAATATCTTTAATTGTTGTAACTTAACACTTCTTCTACTATGCAGGGTTCCCTTGATAGAAAAAATGGTTTTAGCAGTAGCATAGCTCTCCCATTCATTTCCACGCAACCCTGGTAAGCCCCAGTTGCAAAGAGGTTCTTCTCCTACATAATGTGGTGGTTGGAAGATGAAATTTCTTCGATACTAGTTAAAGATTCGACCTGGGTTTTTATTTGTTGTGTTGCTCTTCAAGTTGTTTTGTTTTTGTAACAAAAACCATATAGGGTAATATGTGCAAATTCTTGGAGGCTATTGCAGCCGTGTCATTAGGGTTTTAGTAATAGTGCCTGTATAGCTTGGACAATGTAAAAACTTCAAGTTTTACCTCCGGCTTTAAGCCGTAACCTTTATATGATATTTGCTGACAGTTTATTCAATGAGACTTGTAAACGACTTTAAGGGTTTTTACCTGTTGTAAAAGAGTAGTTATTGTTTCATTCTTTTACTTTGTATAGTTAAGTTTTAAACATGCCTAAGCCTCAATATAAAATTATAAAGGCCATAAGCCATTACTTCTTATTTGATTTTGTTTTTATCAAATTATTATAGTGTTATTTTAATTAAATATCATGTAATTATAAAGATTTACAGTGCAATGTTTTATGGGAAATTTTAGTGTGTTAAAAATTAATATTAGTACTCTGTTTTTACTCAAAAGGGTTAATAGTTAAAATACCCTACAGTTATGTAACAATAATAAATTTCTCATGATTAATTTTAACTCTACTATTCTATTTTACCTTCAGTTATTTTACAGCTGTAAATTTTATTTTAAAAGTAAGTTTATGCAAGTTGTGAATAAGATGAAACCTGTCTTTCGTAACCCTACGTAAGTTTCCTTGAGGCTATAGTAGAAACAAGTGCAGAAAGAAAATATGATCTTGGAATAAGTTATTACAAGAATTTATTGAATACTATCTAGTTCGAAACCCTAAGTGATATTTTGTTTACTGTTCTTATGTTTATGTATTTAACTTTATCTATTGTGTTTATAATGAATATTAGTACTAATGATAGTTCTATGATTAGTATGATTACTAAAGATTATATATATATAATGAGTTCTTGTCTGATGTAGATAAATTCAATAGATAGAGTGTGTACTGATGTTTCTAAAGAGTGAATCATATGCAAGATATTAAAAAATTTATTTACATTTTTCCTTTAGAGTTAATAAAGAATCATCACATCTATTTAATCAACATGTTGTACTAGAGTACTGCCTATTCAAGGCGTGGAAAAATACAGTGTGGTAATTTATTTCTAATTACATTTATTTACTAATATGTTTACTGTTCCAAACATAATCTACTAATCTATAAGATTATCAATACACTATTCTTTTCTATATAAACCTTAACCAAAACAATATTATGCATTTCTTTGAAAACTAATGATCATTTGCTGAAAACAATAAACAAATTATAAATAACCTGAATAAATAAAAACTTGTCAAATGATGGGGTGACAATAGCTTAAGGAGGTTGTTCCTCCCAACCAACTCCTGGAGAAATATTAGTATGCACTTCCTCAGGACCCTCGATCCTGTCCCTGGTCCTCCTAGTAGAGTATTGGGTGAAGGTTGTATCCTTAATACCTTTTGTCGCCTGAATGGTCAAATTACAGTGGTAACTCAATCCTGCTTATAGTAGTAAGAACTTCATCCTAACAGCTGCATAAGTTCAGTTCTCAGCAGTAAACCCCTCAAACTCACTTCAATCAATCCCCTCCATCAAATTTCTCATGTGCACTTCATTCACACTGAATGATCACATTTCCATAAAATGAGTAGCCTCAGCTGTCTTCAATGGGAAATTTTATAATAATTTTTAGGTCTTCTGGGTTAGTTTTTACTTAACGAGCCACCTGCTCCAATTTCGCTTTCTTCGGGAATCATGACCACAAATATAGGGAAGTTGCCACCTACAACAGTTAGAAGTAGTTTGAGGATGTTGCCACTTGTTAGTATACTCTCCACCCAGTCTCCTCTACCAAGTGACCCGTTAACACTCGTTTAACAACTTCCCTAAGTTGTTGTCTCATCATTTATTTAATTATAAATAAAATAATTTGAATTACATTAATTATTCTTGACCCCACTTGGTCATCAATTACAAACTTAGCATAAAATATAACATAGTTCCTCAATAACGTTAAATTGTTTTGCAAATTGGGGCATGTGACATACACACCCCTTTAATTTATAACATCGTCCTCGATGTTATTTATTCCTTGTCCTCAGATTTCCCCTGAAATAGAATTGGATTTGCATCCCACATATGACTTTCCAATTCCCATGTGGCTTCTTCTGGACTAAGGTGCTTCCATTGGACCTTCACTTGACCAATGATGTGATTCCAAAGCGAGATCTCCCTCCTTTTGAAAATACAATCTGGTTCCACCAGAAAATCTCCTTTGGGTTCCACCTCCACATCATTCCAATTAATAACATGAGTAGCATAATGTACATATTTTTTTAATACAGAAATATGAAAAACATTGTGAACTCTTAGATCTAGTGGTAGAGCTAACTGATATGCTACCTATCCTATCCTGGAAAATATTTCAAAAGGACAACAATATCGAGGTGCTTATCTTAGCATAGCTACCCAACCTCAGAGAACTATTTTTAGGTCTCACCTTAAAAAAAACATGTTCGCCTACCTGGAACTCCTTTGGAGTTCGTTTAAGCTCTGCTTGGATTTTCTATTGATCTTGCACAATTTTCAAATTACTTTGTACTTGTTTTACCATTAGCTCCATCTCTTTCAATAATTTAGGTCCTAATACTAACATGTCCACTGAATTACTCCAAGACATGGGAGTGTTGTATTTCCTTCCATACAAGATTTCAAAAGGACTATATCTAGCTAAAGCTTGATAATGATTATTGTAGGCAAATTCTACTAGGTGTAAATAATATTCCCATTTACCTAGATACTCCTTTACATACATTCTGAGTAGATCTTCCAAAACCTAATTTACTGTTTCATTCTGTCCATCAGTTTGGGGATGGAAAGAGGTACTAAAGTTTAACGTAGTATTTGACCCTTTAAACAAATATTTCCAAAAATTATCTGTAAATTTAGGGTCTCGGTCTGAGGTTATCACTTTCGGTATTCCATGCAACCAAAAAAATTGTTTTATAAAAATATAAGCAATATTTGCAACTTTATAAGTAGTTTTTATAGGTATAAAATGGGTTTCTTTACTCAACTTATCAACAACTACCATTATTGAGTCATTTAAGTTTTGATTTCTAGCTAGTCCCGTGATAAAATCAAGGCTAATTATCTCCCATTTCCAGCTAGGAATAGGCAATGGATGAAGTAGCCCAACTGGATGATGATGTTTAGTTTTTACTTGCTGACATTCGAAGCACCTAGCAATATATTTTTCCAATTCATTTTTCATGTTTGGCTAGAAATAATCCTTTCTTAGCATGGTTGTGGTTTTTTGAACCCGGGTGCCCTGAATAAGGAGTTTTATGAACTTCATTTAAAATTAACAGCTTAATCTTAGGTACATTAGGTATGTATAATCTATCTTTATACAATAATAATCCTTTTTCATTCAAGCTGTACCCTGTACTTTGACTTTTTATTAAATTTTCTTTTACTTTTTCTTGTAATTTTCGATAATTTTCATCTTATTCTATTCCAGCTTCTAGTTGTTCTTCCAAGTCTATTGTATAAGTGCTGATGGTTGTTGTAAAATTTAGCTTTGCATTTCTACTTAATGCATCAACGACTTTATTCTCCTTTCCTTTAATATGTTGAATTTCAAAATCGTATTCACTCAGAAAATCTAACCACCTAGCTTGCCTAACATTCAAGTTAGGTTTATCCAATAGATATTTGAATCCTTTATTATCTGTCATTAGTATAAACTTCCTTCCTATTAAATGATGATGCCACACCTTTAAGGCATGTATGCCAACAGCTAATTCTAAGTCATGGTCGCATAATTTTTCTCATGAATATTCAGCTTCCTAGACTCAAAAGCAATGACGTGTCCTTCCTCAGTTAATACTCCACCTAAACCGTCATTGCATGTGTCAGTACATACTATAAAATATTTATTAGGTTCAGCAATTATTAGAATTGTTGCGGTGGTTAATAATGTTTTTAACTTTTTAAAATTGTCTTCACACTTCTGATTACAATCGAATTTATTCCCCTTTTTCTGCAAAGAGGTTATAGGATTCACAATTTTTGAAAGCCCTTCGATGAATCTATGATAATAACCAGTAATCCCCATGAATAATCGGACATCGGTTACGTCTCTTGGGACTGGCCAATCTCCAATTGCCTTTATCTTTTCGTGGTCAACAGAAATTCCTTCCTTAGTCACCACATGACCTAAATACTGGATTTTATCTTTAAAGAATTCACATTTACTAAATTTTGCAAAACATTGATGCTCTCGTAATTCTTGCAAGACAATTTTTAAGTGTTCTTTATGTTCCTCTTCATATTTTGAGTAAATTAAGATGTTGTCAATAAATACGACCACAAATTTATCTAAATATTTTTGCATTACATTATTCATCAGACACATAAAAATAGCTGGGGCATTGGTAAGCCCAAATGGCACAATGACAAACTCGTAATGTCCACATCGACTCCTAAAGGTTGTTTTAAAGATGTCTTCATCCTTGATTCTGACCTGATGATATCCAGATCGTAAATCAATCTTTGAAAACACTATGGCTCCATGTAGCTCATCAAATAGATCATCTATGCGAGGTAACATGTATCTGTTCTTGATAGTCATTTTATTTAATTGACGATAATCTATACATAGTTATAGAGTTCCATCATTCTTCTTAACAAAGATGACAGGTGCCCCCCAGGGAGACACACTGGGTCTAATATACTTTTTATCAATGATTTCTTTTAACTACGAATTAAGTTCATTTAATTCTAGTATATTCATCCGATAAGGGGATTTTTAGCTGGGCACTACACCAGGTATCCGCTCAATAGTAAAATCTAATTCCTGTTTCGGAGGCAGTCCTGAAATTTCTTCCAAAAATATATTTGAATATTCTCTTAGAATCGAAATATCTTCTAATTTTAATTTATCTATGTTCTTAGTGTTTTCTTCATTGATTACTATTACAGCAAAAGCCTTACAGCCTTTCCTAACATCTCTCTTAAGCTGCAAAGTAGAAATCTACCTTATGGTTGTTTTCCTAGGGATTCCCTTTACATTTATTAACTTTCCATCGATATTTATGCAAGTGAAGGTTTTATCGAAAAAATTTAGGACCACCGTATGCTATTCTAAAAAATCCATACCAATTAATATATCATATGAACCTAAAGGTAGCACATTGAGCATAACAGAGGTTTCAAATTGATCCATAGTTACTGCACAATTCTTAACAAAGCTAATTAGTTTTCTCTTTGCACCAGTAGCTAGCTGAACTAACAAAGATTTTGCAAACTTTTCTACTGAAAGCTTACACTTTTCTACTAAACTAAGAGAAATATAGCTTAAACTAGCTCCTAGATCAATTAAAATAGATATAGGTATTTGATTTATCTTACCTTCCACTTCCACCATGGAAGTTTGATAATCTTCTTGCCGATTCTCTAATGTTGCGTTGGTCCTGGACATTGTCCTCGCTAAATCACCAACAGTCATCTCCTCCTGTATTGTGTCTATGTTGCTAACAGTCTTATTCCGATTGGGGAAAACTGATGCATAATGTGGGTCATTACATTCCCAACACTTTATGGGTTCCTTTCGTTCCAAATTCTTTGTATAGTTATTGTGGTTGTTAGCATATTATTTATTCCTTTGATTATTTGGATTGGTCTGTGAATTACTTTTGTTCCCTTGGAAATTTTTACCAGAAAAATTTGTGGTGTTAGTATTCTTAAAATTTCAATTAGGCACAAAGTATTTCTTTTTCTGTTCAAATTTATTATTCCTTTTGGCCTTCCAGTTGGTAATATTTTCCTTTTGACGATTATGTTCATAACAGAAATTCACTTTTCTCATTGCTTCTTCTAATGTTTTTAGATTGTCGTACTCAATTCTGTCCTTTATACGATAAGGTAAATAGCTGAGAAACCGTTGTACCTTAGGTTTCTCGTCCACAATATATGGCACATATCTTAGCTGACTTTTAAATTTACTATTCAGTTCTTTTATATTTATTGTTTCCATTTTTAGCTCATAAAATTCCTTAGCCCTTTCCTCATAATATTGTTCAGATAAAAATTTCTTCTTGAAATATTACTTAAATGTACTCCAATTTATATTTTTCTCCCTTCTACCTTTTACTCTTTTTAAGTCCTGCCACCGTTTATCTTCTTTTCCCATAAGATTATAAATAGCCATCATGGCCTTCAGTTGATTAGAGTAGTTATAAATTTGGAAGTATTTCTTCATCCCGAACAGCCAGGATTCTGCTTCTTCCCCCTTTTCAGTTTCTTCATTAAAGTTTGGTGGCTTTATCTTCTTAAATTCCCCAAATATTTCTTCATAAGGTTCAAACTTTCTCTTCCTATTATGGTGATTATCTTCACTACTGTCACTAGTATAATGAAAGTTTTGTTTATGTAAATCACCATATACTTCAGAAGATGAGCTACTTTTTTTTTTAACTTGTTTAGTCTTTTTATCTTTATGTTGGTAACCTATATATTCAAACTCAGTTCTTTTATATTTTCTCTCTATATCAAATCTTTCTATTAAAATCTGATATAACTCATCTTGAGTTCGCAGAATCCTCTCATTTTATTTCTTAACCAATTCCATCTCTGTTTTTAATTCTTTAACTGTTTGTAGTAGCTCGGAAGAATTATTAGTTATCTCTTTTTGTATAGGTTCTTTTTGAAAATTATTTCATTTAGTGTAAGGAGATTCCTCATCCACATATTCTTCCAATCTATCTATATCTGTCATTAACTCAGAAACAAAATTCTTTGGGTGTATCATTCAAAGAAAACAACATCAGCATGTTTATTTAAAATTACTATTCCATACAAGCAAGTTGAGCTACATTCAGGCCTAGTGTTTGAACCTTGTGCTCTGATACCACATGTAATAACCCAAAAATTCATAAAAATTTAAAATTTTTCAAGTGACATAAAATGTCTAATGTCGCCACTAATCGTACCATTAATGGTTAGTAGATATTAAAATAGTTTATAAGATAAACAAAGAGTTGATTCTTTATAAGATTTTGTATTAACTAAATGCTTCTCCTTGATAGCTAAGTTAATGTTGTTTTTTACTTAGTAGGTGTAATTCTTCCAGAATTAGAAAAATAACTTGTATTTTACTGCTGCTAGATATACTAATGATTTCTTTTGTCGAGTAGGGAAAGAATTCTTATGTGTAATAGGGGCTTACTTATCTTTAAGCTACCCTGGTTTTGGAATGATGGTTCCTTATAGGTTTAGCAGGTAATAGTATGTTCCAATAAAAAAATATTTATATATTCAGATCATGAAGACATAAATAAGATGCTAGTCTTAGAATGTTTAAATGCAGCTTGTTTCTATCAGAGGTAACGTTGATCTTTTTTGTCATCACCACTCCATAAATATCATTATAACAAATTGCATTTGCATGGGTATAAAACACGATCAAGGTACTATTCCAAAGAAATCAAGTTACTGGTTGATTTGAATCCAAGAATACCTTGTGTTTGTGCCAGAAATTGTTCCCAAGGCTAGAGAAACAAGCCAACACAATCTCAAACAAAATTCAATAAAACAAATAAGGTTTTAGGGTTTCTGTAATGTGCTTTTGGTTGTGAACTTTGAGAACAGTCAGGGAATACATTCATAAGTAAAGTAACTACTGAATCATAAGCAATAGAAGATAAAGATGCATGATATATCTAACAAGATCAAACAGAAACAGTATTGAGGTTCATACATAAATGACAGGCATTACCAGCATATAATCATAAACCAATCAATGAATCTATCAATTTAAGCAACTAAACGAGATGAAAAATGAAGCCAATACTGAGAACTGAAGGGTAAAAGTCAAATATATCTCATAGTTTCATCAACTACTGCATACAAGATTTTTTGTACCTTACTCATGAACAAGTCTGAAAATCAACTAAGTTTGAAGACCTCCTGGAAGCTCCCAAAAATCGAACCCCTTCCAAGATCTCTCTATCTGTTTAAATAGTGTTTTTTTACAAAATCAGTTGGGTCTAAAACCCTAACTGCCTCTATCAACTTGTTGAGGTAAAGTAAAAAGTATAAACTTACAAAATTACAAAATATGCTAACAATAGTAAATCACTAACATATGTGTTTATCAAAAGATAACAACTAACTAAATGGACAACTATCTCAAAGCATCTTCGCTGCCTCAGCTAAGAGAGCAATTCCATCTAGAGCTTGGTCTTTCCTCCTAGCCTTCTTCTGCTCCTACTCCATGTCATTTATCTTCTTGGTAAGCTCCTTGTTTCTCTGCTGCAGGTCCTGGACTGTTCTTTCCAACTCTGTACAATGCATATCAGTAGCCCTTTTCCTCTTTAGTGCTTCCTTTGCTACTGTTGTCAACTCCTGGAAATGATCATTTACATCTTGTAGGTCTTCTCTCAACTTCCTATTGGCCATCATTAATCCATCATTAACATCCTGCATGTAAGTCATTTGCTGCCTGTAGTGCCTGACAGTCTTCTGCAAGTTCTCTTTGTCTGTATCAATGACCTTTTCTGTCATAGCTTCTTGTTCATCTGTGGGATTCCAAGGAATGTCTAGCCTCTTGAAGATATCTGCATCATCAATTAATGGGTCCATATAAGTGTCTATAATACTAGGATTTTCCTCACATGTTACCTCAACTGAAGGAGATTCTTCTTTTGATTGTAGCTGCTTCAAAAGATCACTTCTTATTTCAAGAAAGATTTCAGATAATTTAGGTATACGCTGACTTGAATCTTCTAATGATTTTGATGAGCTCTTGGCTTTTGCAGGATGCACATATGAAGGTTTTACAGTTGCTGGCTTCTTCTCTTTTCTGGTAACTTTCTTAACCTCTGCATTTTCATCGGGAGATATATCATCTAATAGAGTAACTTCATTTGTGTTTAACCTGGGATTAAACAATTTCTTCATGTTCAGTCTTAGTTTGTTCCTCGGCCTAGTCTTAGGTATCCAATAAGATGTTGTCTCTCCCAACATTTTCAGCTCCTTTCCCTGATGCTGGATAGCAGCCAATTCCACTACTTCAAGTTTATTTTTCTTTCTTCTAGGATTTGTTGCTTTGCTACCTGAGGTAGGAATTTCTTTGCCTATTTCAACCTTGAGTTCTGCTTTAGAAATGAGCTGCTCATCCTCCAATAAGTATCCTTCATCATCTGAAAGAATTGTAATTGGGATTCTCTATTGAGTCTGAATATCCTCCTTAGGTACAGCAATCTCGTTTCTATCAACAGTTTTCTCTTCATGAGAATCCTCTGCAGGTGCCAAGTACTGCTCAGGTTTCTCTTCCTT
>LPNX010963253.1:15656-68765 GCA_001517045.1 Pseudotsuga menziesii | reverse complement strand
TAAAAAATTATCATAATCCTTATTGATTTCAATTCACAAATCCTTGGCTACAAATCGCTCAGAGTAACACTAACCAGTTGAACTACAATGGCCATAGACACCAGTGGGCTGACTCCTTGATCTTCGAACAGCCAGCTGCCGGGCCAAAACACAAGGCTGGAAGTTGGAACTCCCCTGCACCAGGAACATTGCAAATGAAAACCCTAAAATCCAAATGAACATTGCAGCCTGCGGGATCCATAATTCCATTTAAAACCAAAATACTGAAAGCTGTAGCCTGTGAGTGTGAGCGGACTCGTCACTCGGGGGAGGACTCAGGAGTTAATACGAAATGATAGTTACCAAATTCCAATTTAGTGATTACACAGGTGAGGACTCGTGACAGTACACTGATTTAAATTCGAATCACATAATACATTCACGAATCACGATTCACTGTATATTATATAATGTATCAGTATAATGTATTAATAATTTTTGATTATGTATTTTTATTTTTTAGGTGACCACTGACGGGTGTCACGGCCCACGGGCCACGGGTGAGGGGTCCCAGTGTCTACATGGCATAAGCCCCGGCCCCCGGGCCCCAACTGCCCCATACTCAGCGCCCTTAAAAACTATTGACGGGCTGATCTTGGATCAGCCCTTCTAGTGAAAATTTTAAAACCTTTTTACCATTTCCTGATTGACGGGCATATTCCGTGATTAAATTTATTTGGCAGGTTAAAAAAAAAACCATACTTCTATGACGGGTAAAAGAGCCCTTGACGGGCCCTGAAGGCTTCAAATTTGGAGCCTGTTCCGGAGGCTCTTCCTCACAGGGGTTTGGGAAAAATTGTCGTTGTCAGTGTTGTCGTTATTCCTAGGCGTGAATAGGCGAAACCTAAAGCACTTGAAATTGGGTTGGTTTAATAAATGAAGGTGAGACTTTGAGTCCAGCAAGCAAGAAAAAATTGAAATTAGGTAAGATACGAAGGACGAAGGACACGTGAGAAAATTTAATAGGTTAAAATGATGACGAATGTAGAAACACATGGCAGTTTTTTAATAGAGCGGCAGATGAGGAATACGTAACAATGTCTCCAGACCAATGTTCAATGCATAAACTTCTTTGACTTTTTTCCAAGAAAAAAAAGTCATAGTTTGGAGTGAGCTAGCTATGGAGCAATCCTCCCTCCATCGGACGGAGGAGGAGCAAAGTCATGGAGGACGGAGGAGGAGCAAAGTCAGCGTTGACTTTGCTCCTCCTCCGTCGGATGGAGGGAGGATTGCTCCATAGCTAGCTTACTCCATAGTTTTTATGGATAAAAGACTATATGGTTAATATTTGGTAAAAATCAGTTAATAAAACTGTTAGTAAAACTGTTAGAAAATGTAAATTTTTTTTATTGTAGTCATGTTACCTTCTAGAAAAAATATGAAAACATCTTAATAAACAAGGGAGAAGGAGACTAAAAGCAAAGGCCTAGAGATGCCTCGGTCACCACCCATTTATCCATGAAACCTATTGGCATAAACAGACCTTTTTAGAGAGCAAATCAGCCTCAATATTGTTCTCTCTGAAGGTAAGTTGGAAGACAATCCAGTTGAAAAGAGGTATGATCCTGTCAATGGCCTCATAGAGAGGAAGAAGAAGAATGTTCCAAGGCGGCTTGCTCAACTTGAGACAATCAATAATCAATTTGGAATCGCCAAAAATCTGAAGCAGATGAACCCCAAGCATGTGGGAGAGCCTCAAAAGGATGAGACAGGCTGAGAATTCAGCATAATTGTTCGTCACATCACCCAAACCAGCAGCAAACTGAAAAGAAAGATGGTTGGAGAGATGAAGAGTCCCTTCGGCACCACCGACCCAGGCCTGCCTTGTGAAGCTCCATCCACGAAGGCCCGAGGGAATGAAGCATCAATAATTGGAGGATTGATGATGCGCACAGGTTTCTTAGAGACTTCTTGTGGAAAAGATTTGAAGATACCAAAGCAACGTCCCGCAATAATCTGATCTGGGATATAATTCCCATCAAAATTTACCTTATTCATAGCGAGCCAAATACCCCATACAACAAATGCAGGAAAAGCGGCTAGGGAGCTATCACGCGGCCAACTCTTCCATTCTAAAGAGACGTTGTTCCCATCCCAACATAGGCGAGAGCCAACAAGTGAAGAGAGATGACACCAAACGTCATGTGCAAATTGACAGTGAATAAATAAATGATCAATGGATTCAGCAAAAAACTTGCAAAGAAGACATCCGATGATGCCAACTTAATAAAGCCCATAAATCTTTTATAATACACGCAATCATTTCAATAGCATTTACTTTCGATATTTATAACAAAAATTAATATTCTTAATAATCTTTTGGGTTGAAGATATTCCGTGACTAATTGAAACAAAAAATAATTCTTATAAACAAATTAAGATTCTTGAATAACAAACATAGTCATTCTAATGTTTAATATCATTTAGAATATAACTATTTTAATAAATAAGATTTTGAGCACCATCTTTTTCTTATTTTTAAAAGATTTGTGGCTTGTTTTGAACTTTATATACCATATATTTTTACAAGTTTATTGGAAAATACAAACTAGTGCCCCAAGTATTATTGGTGATGTAATGAAAAAATTGTAAAATAGATTGTATGAAAGCAGTCAATTAATTTTGGAGTTAACTTTGTTGTTCAGCAACAATACTTTGTTGTTACCCAGTAATAGAAAATTGAAAAATTAAGATCTTAATAATATAATTTTACAAATAAAAACAAGCACTACCAACACTACCATAAAGATAAATACACTCCTTTAATGTTCTCCTTTGACGTTTTCGTTTGGGTCTCGTTTTGAGGTGGGTTGGTGTTGAGAAAGCTCGTTTTCTTTCTCTTCCCGATTATGGTTTGGGGTTTGCAGTGGCTGTTTTTTTTGGTTTTTTGTAGTCAGCCGATGGTTTCAGTCTTTCTGGGGGGTTTTATTTGTTTGGCTTGTCAGTCACTTATGCCNTGTTTTTTTTTTTGTTTTTTTTTTTTGATTGGTCATTTCTCGTGGAACTAGTGGGCGTTCTGTCTGACACGGTGTTGGTCTTTCTTCCCGGTCTCTGGGACGCGTTGACACATCAAGTACCTAGGATGTTGGACTCGGAGTCTCGGGACGGTTTCTCTTGTGCTAAGAAGGGTTTGACTAAAGTTCGCTCAAAAATTCATGGAAAAGCCATAAAGGCGCAGGAAGGACGTCTCCGCTATGTGCTCGGCCAAGATATATATATGGAAAGGGTGGGTGCTCTCTGCGGTCGGGCTTTGATAGGTAGACTGGAATATTGTTGTATGGGTAAGCAGGACTAGTTCAAGTGGGCGAATCTACATTGGAAGTCGTTACTTACCTACATTCTAACTATCAGTCTATTGGCAAAAGGGTGGTTAGTTTTCATCTTTTTGGAGGCATGTGGCCTTTGATCCTTTGTGAGAAAGGGTGGTAAAGAGACACCTATGGGTCTTGCTTCCTGGACTGCCTTTCCCATTATGGAATAGGGATTTCTTAGAAGGCCTGGCAAATACCATCAGGCATTTTGTAGTTGTTGAAGATGACTTCCAGTCAACTTTTGACAAGCGGAAAGCCAAAATACTGGTAGAGCTGGACATTACAAAGGGTTTTCCTGTGGAGGTGGAAATCCTCTGCAAGATCGTTTTTTGTGTCAGAAACTAGACTATTTGAATGTTCTGTTCAGATGCAACAGATATCGAGCATTGGGGCACCTGCGTTGTTCTTGTCCACTCCTCCTCCATGTGACTGATCATTCTTGGCCCTCGGATGGGACACCCTCTCCAACATTTCAGGGTACACCTTTGCAAACACCAGAACCGGTCACTACACATTGCCTCTCGACTAGTAAGTACGCACACTCTCTTTCTCTAGTTAATGACGTTTCTAACCAGGAAATTCAATTAATCCAAGACTTAGAGGTTGGTGGGTCTAAATATTTTCTTTCGGGTGTTGTATCTTCTCCTGTCTTGGACCTACATGATTCCTAGGAGGCTCCCTCCTCATCTCTTTCTCAGCCACCCTCGAGTCTTCTATCAGGCCACTCTTTGGGGGATCTGTTCTTCTCTTTAAAATACTTTCCCTCTTTGAAGGAAGAGGCTCCTTTATTATCTCCAGAGGAATTCCCCACCTTACAAGGGCAGGGTTCCCCTTTACCTCTCTCGCCCTCTCCTCCTAGTCTTGTCTTTGCGCCCACTTTCTTCGACGCAACACTGATGAAATCCTTGTCAATTTTCTCTACAAAGTCTCCCGTGTCCCTGTCCACCCTGCCCCTTGACTCAATTTGTTTTGAAAATGTAACGATTAGGAAGTCGAAGAAGAAGCCACCAGGGGATGTAGTGTTAGGTCTGGTTGCTCCTCCCTTTACTCCGTTATCTATCAGGATTAAAAATGCGGCTAGAAGCCTTTAGAACTCTCATACCAAGGTTCTTAGAGCAAGGTCACCCACACTTGGGTGTTCTTGATGCGGATTATCTCTCTTAATATTCGTGGATTTGGAGGGTTAGCCAAACAAAGAACCCTCCGTGTACTGTTCCACTCTTTTTCCCCCAACATGATCTTGATTCAGGAAACCATGTGTAGTGACTATCCGAACCTTCTAGCTTTATCCAAGCTCTTGAAAGGGTGGGAGTTTTGTGCTACTGATGTTGTTGGTCTTTCTAGAGGTTTATTGACTGGGTGGAACCCTCTCTCAGTTCACTGCAAGGCTTACGTAACGGTGGTTGGGATCCTGGTAAATGCCAATTTTAGGGATTTCGCTACTTCTCTTTCCATCCTAAACTATTATGGGCCTTATTAGAATAGGGAATCCTTCTGGAATAAGGTGGTAGTTGATGGCTTACTACAATTACCTAACCTGATACTGGTTGGGGATCTTAATTTCACTACCAGTGCGGATGAGATTTGGGGGGGAAAAGCCCTTTTGGACCCACTTGCCCCCTATTTCACGCATCTTATTGCTAAACATGATCTGGTCAATTTGGCCCCTACTTTTGCAGGGCCAACTTGGAGAAATGGCAGGGCAGGTGATGAAGGTATTAGTAAAAGACTCGATAGATTCATGATATCTTCATGTGTGGTCTCTTGTTTGCTTAGACATAGGGTGTGATTATTGGAGAAAATCCACCAACAAAGCCTCGTCGACAGGGGTTCTCACTCTATCGACGCCCAACCAGAGCGATCTCCCTGAGCACGGGCCAAGACAAGTTTTACCCTGCCTAGCAACACCCGTAGAGAGGATGAAGTCTTACCTAAGATGTTCGAGGGAGAGCTGTCAGAACTAAGTTTTCGGCAGTAAGGAGGAGGATCGAGGCATCAGAGATTTATCAGCATAACAATCAGATCTACCAGAACCATCTATCAAATATCGCAGTATTCATCATAGATCTATCGTTTCAATCATAGACCTAACATATCACATCATTCAACTATTCATCACAGCAGTATGGCATTCATCATTCATAAAACAGAACCATCGCAGCAAATAAAGACAAGAAAAGACATCATAGCATATGCAAGAGGAACAAGGACAATAGTGATTCAGCTCAATATCCATCGTATCATATTACTTTCATCGCAACAAATCCAAAACAATAGTCATCTTTCTCCACAGCAAGAGAAAGATCAATCCACGGAGTCACTCACAAATCACAAAAGACTCAATCTCTCACTCACTTCAGTCTCATATCATACACATCTCTCCATGTGTATGTCCATATCTCTTTACAATTGCAATTCTAATCTATATATAGGCTTGTGCCTTTACATTCAAGGTCCACTTCTAACTAACTCCTAACCGATTTAACCATTAATGACCTATATCCACAAAATGTCGTCAATCAATACAAAAATATGCATAAAATATTCAAAAGTAGTTTGTTTTCCCCCCGTCGCGCTATCTTAGGCTTACGCGGTGTCGCGTGAGCTTGCGCAGCCTCCGCGGTGCTACGTAACTCACTTACCCCAAACCCCTGCCAACAGGCCCCCAACACATTTTTGTGGCTCATCCTCGAGCCACGTCAGCTGGCCATGGTGTCTTCCTCAATCCTAAAGAGAAAAAACCATCACATATGCATCAGTGTGCGATTGTTTCCAGATTTGTCAACTCGCAGTTTGGCCGCAACTACTTCCTTCAATGTCAACTGTAGCGGATTTAAGCAAACTTATGGATGTGTGTAACCTGCAATGCCATCATGCTCCAGCTTCTATGAATACTACATCGTTCTCCATTTGTTTTCACCCTTCAAAAAGTGTCTGTAGGCCCCATCTTGAGCCCCGCATCTGACCACTTGGTCCTTCCTTGCAGTCAAGCTCAGCCTACATCTACCCACTTGGTCCTTCCTTGCAGTCAGGCCCAACCCGTATCTGTCCACTTGGTCCTTTCGAGCTCATCTAGTGCTGCCTGAAGGACCTGGTTCCCTGTTCCTACAGACTTAGTCAAATGCAGCAGGAATTCTGGTCCCATCTAGATTCCTCATGGGTGTCTAAGTCAGCACCTCAAACTGACTGGGAGAAACATAGCCAAGGATGACTTCGCCAGAGACTTCTATCTCAGCCAAACTAACCCATGTACTCATAACTTGTTCATCAATTTCTACTGAGACATTGTTCCCACTCATAGGTTTCCCTGTATCTAGGGAGGTCTGCATTGGCCCTTTGACCACCACTGCCTTACGCAAAGGATCTTCCTTCAACAACCCAACCCAACTCTTCTACAACTTTGCTCAGTGCAGCACTTCCTAATGGGGTTCATACAGCTACATGTTCTCAGCTTATAACACCAACTTCGACTGAGATGCCATCATGACTCACTCGGGTGCATCATTATGACTGGATCTTTCATGTGTGTTCTAAATACGTCGTCGATTCTGCCACCCTACCTTTCATATTTGTGATCATTAACTTATGACATCATCCATGCTGTCGTTTCCTTCTTTTATAGTCATTATTGAGTATTGATGTGATATCCAGTCACTGTCATAGAGTCTCCCGTACACTGCAAGCCACTCTTTCTATCCATGGTGACTTCCTGTCGCACAACCCCGTCCCTTTTGCATGTCGCGACCCTATCTTCTTAGCGTAGCCTCCTACGGACGTGCCATCTTTTCCAGTCGCACAACCTTGGTATAGCGGACCACCTTGTTGCAACCCTCTTCCCTCAGCGCAGCCTCCTGTTGACACGCAACCTTTTGTCTGTCATACCCCCTTGTTCTGGTGGACCACCCTGTCGCAACCCTCTTTCCACAGCACAGCCTCTTGCTGACTCGCAAACTTTTGTCTGTCACACCCCCTTGTTCCAGCGGACCACCTTGTCGCAGCCCTCTTTCCGCAGCACAACCTCCTGCTAACGTGCAACCTTTTGTCTGCCGCACCCCCTTGTTCTGGTGAACCACCTTGTCACAGCCCTCTTCCCTCAACGCAACTTCCTGCTGACACGCAACATTTTGTTTGTCACACCCCCTTGTTTCGGCACAACCATTTTCCATGGCTAACTGGTTATTCTCTGTTGAATCACCTACCCTTTAACCGAATACGGCCCCCACTTATGGGCCCACTAGTTTTTTTTTCATTGCGGAGTGCTTCAGACAATGCGCCCTTGTCCTATAGGGATTTAAGCGGCTACCATTTACAAGCTTCGGCAACACCGCTCCATCTAACTGCTGCAACTGAACTGCACCCCCAGAATTAATTGAATGAATAAGATACGGGCCTAACCACTGCATTTGTAACTTACCTGGATTCTTTATGAACTTGTTGTCATATAACAACACCAAATATCCTTGAGAAAATTGTTTGCTTTTAATGTGGCGATCATGCCACACCTTCTGTTGATCCTTCTCGACACGTTGTTGGAATCCCGTGATGAAGTAGTCCTCTTCTAGTTGAATTAGTTGCATTGCTTGCTCCTCACGTGCCTTTTCGTCGCCCATATCAGTTGTTGTGGCGATGCGCAGACTGGAACAATGTACTCCATAGGCATAACCGCCTCTTGCCCATATACCAGTTTGAACGACGCTTGCCCTGTGAGCCTCATGCAAGTGGTGCGATACGCCCACAGTACCACAGGGATCTTTAAATCCCAGTCATCCTGTGTAGCATTACATACCTTTGTCAGTGCCGTTTCCAAGATTTTGTTGAATGCTTCTATAGTTCCATTTGCCTGTGGATGATATGGGATGCTTTTCTTATGCTGCACCTGCAACTCCTCTGTCAGTGATTTTACTGTGCGGTTGATAAAGTGGCTACCCTCGTCGCTCATCAATATCCTAAGGCATATGAACCACATCATGATGTTTTGAAATATGAACTTTGTTGCTGTCGTAGCGGTGCAATCCACAACTGGTGCGGCCTCCGCCCACCTTGTCAGATAGTCAGTTGTGGTGATGATGTAGCGCCACTGTAGCATGCACCGGTTCGCTTCCCTGGCGGGTTGATTGGACCCACAAAGTCCACCTCCCTTTTATCAAAAAGTTGTAAAGTTACATGTGGTACAAGCGGCATCTCATCTCGCCGTGATGGTTTCCCGACACGTTGACAGACATCGCAGCTCCGTGCATAGTCTGTAGCATCATTATGTAATGTAGGCCACCATATCCCAGCACACAGTACCTTACGCATGGTAGCCCTTCCTCCATAATGTTCACCCACAACTCCTGCATGTGATTCTTCCAGAATTTGTCCTTGTTCATGAGGTAGAACACACTATCATAGGATCTCATCAGGTCCAAGCTTGTATAAATGTCCCGCGATCTGCTGGAAATTTGAAGCCTTTACTACCAACTGCTTCTTTTGACTGGTCGTCATCTCCTCCCGTGCAACTTTTGGTGGGCTCTTCACCTATCTCAATGCGGGACAGATGATCAGGACCAGCATTCAATCATCCTGGTTTCACGATTATTTCGAAATCAAATTCCTGAAAGAGAAGTAGCCAGTGATAGATCTTCCCCCCCAACATAGGCTTATTGACCAGATATTTTAAAGCCGAATGGTCAGTGAACATCTTGAAGTGACCGCCCAAGAGATAATGCCTGAATTTCTACAGCGCATATACCATCACCAACCCCTTTCTTTCTGTGGTCGTGTAATTCTTCTCCGCAAAGGATAACTTTCTGCTAGCAAAGGCGATCGGATGATCCAAATCTCCTTCTCTTGGTTGTGCGAGTACAACTCCCAGTGCAACGGATGAGGCATCGACATGGACATGAAACTCCTTGGTCCAATCAGGGAACACAAGTATGGGTGCGGAAGCCATCTTGGACTTCAATGTATCGAAGCTACTTTGACATTCTAGGCTCCATATGAGTGCGGCATCCTTATTTAACAGCTTCTCCATGGGGGTGGTAATCGCAGCATAACTACAGGTGAACTTGCGACAGTACCCAGTATGCCCCAGTGTTGTGCAAAGCATCTTTGTATTTGTAGGTGGCGACAGGCTCAGAATGAGCGCAATCTTTGCTGGATCAACCAAAATCCCCTGCTTACGAACGATATGACCCAACAGTATCCCGAATGGTGCACAGAAGATGCACTTCTTTGAATTCAATGCAATCTGGTGTTGTCGACACCTCTCCAGCATCAAGCCAAGGTTTGCCAAGTGATCCTTGATCAATCTGTAGACTGTCTAGTCATCCATATATACTTGCAAAAACTTCTAAATAAATTCTTTAAATGCAGCGATGACAACCCGAGAGAATACCACAGGTGCATTCTTCAGCCCAAAGGGCATTACAGTGTACTAAAAGCAACCCCATTCGGTGACAAATGTGGTTTTATGGTAGTCTTCCTTTGCAATTATGATCTGGTGATACCCAAAAAATTCATCTGTGAAAGAATACATTTCTTAACCACCTACTCCCTCAAGAACCTCATCCGTGAAAGGTGTCGGAAAGGGATCATGCATGTAAGCATCATTCAGCTTCCTTAGATCGACACATATTCGGATTTCCTCGGTCTTTTTGTCTTGAACCACCATAGGACTTATCCATTCTGATTATTCAACAAGCTCAATAATCCCTGCATCTAGCATCCGATCAAGTTCATCCTTGACCCTTTCTTTATATCGCAGATTCAAACGGTATGGCCTCTGTCGTACTGGTTTTGCATCTGGTTTTAACGAGATTTTCATTTCCCCTAGGTCACCCAATATCCCCTTCATTTTTTATAATTTTGTTGGGAACGGGTCTTGAAACTCATGCAATAGATCTATGATCTTTGCCATAGTCTCCTCATCCCAGTACTCCCAAATATTGGAAAATTTCAGATTCTCCGTTGTCCCAACGTTAACTTTCTTAATCTTCAGCGGTTGAGTCATGGGATCCGTTGGCACATCCGGTGCTGCGATATCTCAACTTCCTTCAGTCTCTGGAATATTAATATTTCACAATTCATCATCATCTTCTGTCTCACTAGAGAGGTTGTAGCATTCCATCATTGATTGCATGTGGCAATACACATGTGGGTCCACAGGATATGTGACTGGGACGACTTTCAAAACTACGTCTCAAATGATCTGTAGCGCATTGTTAACCTCTGCGTTAACATATGTAAAGCCAAATGTATGTGCAAAACAAACAGTCAGCTCATCCCAAGTGTTCATTTCTCTACGCAGCTCTGCTAATATGTACCAATACCTTGGCATTTCATCCAATGTGTGAATAAAATCATGGACCCACTCATCATTGGGTTGCGATGCCCACAGTTTATGGAAATTCCTCGGATGACTACAAGGGTTATTCTGCCCGTCATATCTCCCAGTGTGATATACCTCCAAATCTCCGAAGTGCACAGTCATCAACCGTCGACACTATGCCCATTCATGAATGGTCTCCTCATGAACTGCCCACCAACATGTTGGAGTGGCCTTTAATGCTTCTCCTAATGCCAACAAGCGCTGAGGCTCGGATACCTTTGCTTCAAACTCCTCAAGGAACCCAGACAGTTTCTGTAGTCCTTCATATATTGACAACTCAATGATCTCAGTCATGACATGGCGCAGCGACTGCGTGATCAGCCCGCAATTTCTAAGTGATAGCTCATACAGCCGATTTTGCCAATTTTCCAGTGCATCATCAGAATCAGAGGACACAGAGCTAGCATTGTGCTAACCCAATTCTCCGTATGCGGTAGGATGGATGTAATCCTCAAAGATATTGTAAACGTTATCCCATCCTCTCATGACTTCATCTTTGACTGGTTCAATATATCGCCTTCCTTCATTTGGATCCATCGGGGCAATGACTCGGATATCCTGGTTCTCAAATGTCATCAACTGCTTCTTAAAATTTATCACGACCATGCTGTCATTGGCCCATCCAATACCTAGCAGCGCGATATAGGATCTCCCTCCATCAACGACTTCGATGACATCAAAATCAACACGAGTTCTCATACCTTTGACATCTACAACCAGATTCGACACACAACCGATCAGTTGAACTTTGGTCTGATTAGCCAATTTAGCTGCACTGGGGATCAACCAAGCTTCAGCTCCCCCATCTTCTGGCACGTCTGTTTCGCCAGGATATTCACATTTGACCCAAGATCCAGAATAACTGAATCAACTTCGTAGTCCCCAATCTGGATGTTCATCCGCATTTCCTTGCCCGTTTTTTTCTTCTGCAAATAATTTACCACAGAGTCCTGCAACTCTCTATCTGGTCGGCGCAGCAAATTCTCGATCTCAACCAGAGCATCGGTATCTTTTGTCAGGGATAAACAACTCTTGAAAAACTGTTGTAAGGTACCATACTTCCGCGACGGTCCAGCTTCTAACGAAGAATCAAAAGCAGAGGGCATGCCAAAAATAGGTGTCTTACCAGGATTTATTCCAAGCACCTCGCGAGCTTCGAAAAAGGTCTCTCTCTCGGTTGTGATATCAAACTGTGCTTTCTTCTTTCCATCCAGTCATACTTGTCGTCACAGTCCATCTTCTCCAGTCGTCACACCTCCTCGAGTAACAATCCCAACATCAACATCCTCTATCCGCAATTCTGCTAGAATGGTCGCAATCATCGATCCTTGATTCTGGTTCTACGGCGGAGGCTGATTTAGAGGTGGATTCTGGTTCACCGGTGGATTCGTAGGCTGATTGATATTTTGATTTTATACTGGAATTTGGGGCTGACCTTGATTTTGTATTCGTTGTTGGTTCTGTATTTGATTATGGGCCTGGAACTGATTCTGATTCTGTAACATCGGAACATTGTCGGCCTCCCATATTGCAATTAATTGAGGACAATTTTCAAAAGTATGATCATTCACCGCACAGTACACACATTGAAAATGGGGACAATATCTATGATAGTGGCCAAATGTCCCACAGTTGTAACAATGGATTGATGCATGACCTCCTCCTCCTCCATGGCTGAAACCTCCTCTTCCCTTGAATCAGAAGCCTCCGCAGTATCCTCCATATTGCTGATATTGTGGTTGAGCTACTTGTTGTTGATATTGGAGTTGCGCCATTTGTTGCTAAGGGGGATTTGGTTGCTACTGAACATAGTGTGTTGCTTGGACATACTGCAGCTATGGTGGAGCCATTGGGGTTTGAGTGTACTGCGGTCTCGGCGCAAACTATGGTTGTGGTGCAACCTATAAATTGAGCACATATATCTGTAGACAAACACACAACTCACAAAATAGATCTCACAATTTACTCAGCAATTGAATAATGAAACAGTGCAAAAATGGCTTGCAATTGTGAATGCTTTCATTAATCAAAAGTAATTAGATAATAATTGCAATGAAGTACAATGGCTAAATAGCCACAAGCAATTTGAATCCACATGAGGAAATTCGAATTGATTACACTCTACTTGACTGTAGGTAACTAAGACCTTGTCTAAATCATTATCGGAGGACTCAATGGTTAAATGACCTTGTATAAACCATAACCGGAGTTCATCAGAGTTCTAAAACACAACTCAAGTGTTACATTTAGTGTTGACTAAGGCTAACTGACTATGGTAGGTGAGAAATGCACCCCTCCTGCATGTAGCCATGCAAACCTAGCACTAACTAAATGTAGAGGACTATAACTGAATGTAACTTACTCCTAACTTAGCTTGACTAGTCACCAACTCAACTCAACTGACCTTGGTTGGTTTCGGCACTCCCAGTGGCTCTTAAATTGTAGGCATTGGTCTAGGAGGCTCCTAAATTGATGCATGCAAGTGCAATCAGTGGAAGTAAGCCTCAATTAGTGTTCCCCACACTTTAGTAACTGAAACATGTGCCCCAATTAGGCCAAGTGGACCCAATGGTGCTAGTGACTAAAAATAGACTAGATGGACTCCCAATTTAGAGATGACTCCTGATTTAGACAAGACTCCTGATTTAGACATATGACCAAATTGGACAAGGGAGGATTAATAATCCTAATACCCCCTGAATGCTAACTTGGACAATCTGTGGGCCCTGGTAACTAAGACGATAGGTCACCCATTACATCAAGTAAAATAAAGTAACTGCTTAATACAAGGATCTAGGGAAAAAACCACATGGGAAAAAATCCCCCCCTCTATCTAAGCAGGTAGAATCAGGTCTCAAGTTTGAAAAACTTGAAAATATGTTGTTGCAATCTTCATCTCTGTGAGGTAGCGAAGCAGCGTGCATGGTGTGTTGTGCATAGGTATTCTGGGGCCTGGCATGTAAACTTCTCCTTCTTCTCCAAAATTGATGATGGAAGGAAGGAGGAATGTATCCTTGCTGGATGAAGAGGTGTATGATCATATCCATTCTTCTGAATGTAGTGAGATTGATCCCTTGCCATGTAGCATCTTACAGGGAGTCTATTGCATCTCTCTGAAGGAGTTAAGGTTGCATAGCATAGCGCAAGGGTATTTCCTTTCTGAGTGTGAGGTGAGTTTCCAGTCATCTTCCTAGCTTCCAGTTTGGAAGTAGGGAATGAATCTAGATCTGAATCACCCCGAATCTCAATCTCATAAACTAATAAAGATGGATCTACAATACTAGTAGAAGCTGCAAAAGAAGTAGATGCAATGTTTTTACCTTCCCTTGCAAGTGGCTACTGAGAGTGCACTCGTTTTGAAGGAGGCATGAAATGTGAGAACTCATATGCTTTTGAAGCATGATTTGCAACACCCTTCGCTATGATGTTCCCAATAGAGATATCTGTGATCTCCATTGAGTCAGGACCAAAGATCACTCGCTTTGGAGATCCAGTATGGGTCATCTAATAGACAGATAACAGGTTTGAAGCCAGGGAGGGAACAAATAGCACATCTTTGAACCTTCCATGATCAAGCTTGACAAAACCCTTCCCTTTTGTTTTGACTTTACTATTATTGCCCATCTGAATACTAGGACTATCAAAGGACTGAAAACAAGAGAATGATTCTTTGGATGCAGCCATATGGTTGGAAGCTCCAAAATCGATGAGGAAGAGATGTGCTAATGAGCAGCAAGCCTTCAGTGCATGGCCTTTCCTTTGGTATTCTTCATTCTCTTCTTCAGAGTCATCATTCCTTGCACTAGTAGGTGCATAAATGTTATGTTTCTTCAAAAGAAGAGCCATTTCATCAAGTTGTCTTCTCATACAGGAGATTTCTGAATGAAAGCCCCTTCCACAGTAAGAGCAGAGGACCTTGCCTTTGCCATTCTTCTTGCTTCTCTTCAAACCTGAAGGCTCCTTTGACTGATCTTTCTTCACATGAGACTCATCTCTTTGCTTCCCTTTTCCATTCGCTACCTTATCTCCTTTTGAAACCAGAGCTTGATCTTTGGAAGATCGAATGATCCCCATTTGGATCAATTTATCATTCTCAGAAGTGAGATATTGGATGAAGGCATCAAGAGTGGGCATATTCCAATTTGGAGTAGTGAGCCTTAATGTTTGGAAGGTTGATACAAAGACTGAGTAGTCTGCATTGAGCTTTGTGAGAATGGCAAGGATGAGCTGATCTTCATCCTTCTCCACTTTGCATTGCTTCAACTGATATATCAGGTTCTTGAAATTTGTGAAGAATTCATTCAGTGATTCAAAGTTGGATGGATTAAGAGTGATCAGATCATTTTCTAGCTGATGGACCCTCATCTCATCCTGCTTATCAAATAAGGAGGCAAGTTTGTCCCAAATCTCCTTGGGAGTCTTCAATCCTTGGATGTGGAATCAAAGATCTCAAGAAACTGAGGAGAATAAGTGTCCATGGGCTTCATCAAGCCTATTCCAGTACTTTTCTTTGTCATGATTTAAAATTGGCACTACCTTTGTTTCTTCTATGAGTCTGAAGAGCTGCTTGGTGCGGAGTAGTACCTCCATGTCTTCCTTCTACTGGTGATAGTTGAAGGGAGTGAGAGGCTCTACTAGATGAACCATTTTGAATGCAGTAAGAAGGACTGAGTTGCTATAGCAAATGCAGTGAGAATAAAGGGTTGCTTGTAGCGAATGCTGTGAGAAGAGTTGATAACCTGTCACACAATAAAACATACAAAGTAAGGTCGATAGTCTGCACTTTTGGAATTTCCTTCACACCCAGCATAGTTGATCAAGCAAGCTTGATCAACAATTTCCTAACTTGGGATATTAAGTGGTAAATTCTCCGCTTCTGGTGCAGTACTGGAAGGAGCAATTTTGGCTGGAGATCTGAGGAGGAGAGGTGTCTCGTCTGCCAAGGCTCTCATACCATATAAATTGAGCACATAGATCTATAGACAAACACAAAACTCACAAAATATATTTCACAATTTACTCAGCAATTGATGAATGAAACAGTGCAAAAATGGCTTGCAACTGTGAATTCTTTCATTAATCAAAAGTAATTAGATAATAATTACAATGAAGTACAATGGCTAAATAGCCACAAGCAATTCAAATCCACATGAGGAAATTCGAATTGATTACACTCTACTTGACTGTAGGTAACTAAGACCTTGTCTAAGTCATTATCGGAGGACTCAATTGTTAACTGACCTTGTGTAAACCATAACCAGAGTTCATCGGAGTTCTAAAACATAAATCAAGTGTTACATTTAGTGTTGACTAAGGCTAACTGACTGTGGTAAGTGAGAAATGCGCCCCTTCTGCATGCAGCCATGCAAACCTAGCGCTAACCGAATGTAGAGGACTATAACTGAATGTAATTGACTCCTAACTTAGCTTGACTAGTCACCAACTCAACTCAACTGACCTTGGTTGGTTTTGGCACTCCCAGTGGCTCCTAAATTGTAGGGATTGGTCTAGGAGGCTCCTAAACTGATGCATGCAAGTGCAATCAATGGAAGTAGGCCTCAATTAGTGTTCCCCACACTTTAGTAATTAAAACATGTGCCCCAATTAGGCCAAGTGGACCCAATGGTGCTAGTGACTAAAAATAGACTGGATGGACTCCTGATTTAGACATGACTCTTGATTTAGAAATATGGCCAAATTGGACAAGGGAGGATTAATAATCCTAAGTGTATTTGGTTGCGATGGAATAAACTACATCTATGGTGGTAGTGTATACTGGGCTTGAGGTGGCGGCTGTATCACCTGTGGCTGCCGCACCATGCAAGGATATTCACCTTTCACAAAATATGCATCATAGGTCCTCTCTTGAAGCAGATCATAGGCTCGACATTCCTTATCCTCGTGCCCAATTGAGCGACCGAAGGTGCAATATAAGTTGGCTAGATTCCTAACCATTTTCTGCATGTAGGTACAATCTTCATGTCGATGCCCATATACTTGACATATGCGACACCACAGCACACTACCGCAACTCAACGGGTTCGGTGCTCCTGAGAGTAGATAATTATAAAAAGAAGGACAGGTGTCTTTCGTGTGTCCGTCCACATGACACGGAGTGCACCACAAGTCATCATGTTTATCTTTCGCCTTCTTGATATCTTGTAGTTGAATTGTCAGGTTTGCTAGCTGTGCCTAGATTTGGTTCATGCCAACAACAGTTTCTCTGATAGGTGAAACTTCCATCTTCATCTCAATTTCTAGAGCCTCGCTCTGTGTCGCTGTCTTTTGCCGCATTAATGGGTGTCAGATATGAGGGACCAGTACCGCAATGAACCATTCTTTATGTTGGACGTCACTCATATCAAAGTTGACCAATGCCATTAGCGTCTTAAACCTTTGATCAAAGTCCCAAACCGTCTCATTAGGGAATTGTTTGATTTCCTTTAGCTTTGTGAGGTACTGTGCTTCATATTTTGGTTTCTTGAATTCTACGAGCAGTCCCTTCTGAATCTCATCTAAATTCTTCGTTGCAGTCCCCTATGGGGCCTGTATGAATCTCATGTACCAATCGAGCGCACGACCACGAAGGGTGGTCGCTAATTGGCCTTTCTTTACATCCTCGTCGGTAGTCTGTCTAGCAATCCAAATTGCCTCACATAAGAACCAACACTGTTTCGGGTCATCAGTGCCAATTCCATGGAACATAGGTAGCTTCATATCGTCTCCTGCCATCCTAGACCTTCTTCCTGCAGATGCTGCTTTACTACTAGATGTCGCTTGGCACATCGGACACGTCGACGTAGTTTATGTATATTTTCCTAATGGTGGAGTAGTGCGTGGAGGTGTGGACACGTTGCTATCGGGGTTTGATCTTGCTGCTACTCTGGGCATAGCATGGGTCCTGCTCGTCGTTGTAGGGTCGCTTCATCCCATGTGGTTGTCCTTCGCGGTCTTGCGTTTCGATTGCAGCAGGACCTTCTCCTATCCTCTGCCTCTTCTCTACTCAGAACCTTGCTCCTCCCCTTCTACAACCACTCTCTTCCTCGACTGCCCTCACAGTCTCGTTGAAACTTACACCCATCTACCCCTTATTTTTCCATTCGTTGCCCCCTTTCTATCGCGGTGTTCACAGCCTCCACGCACCAAAGCCTTACTACTCAAGGTGCATATTTAGTATGCCCTTTTCACAAACAAGCATTTTGATTGACAATTGCAGAGACAACAAGAACCTACCTCGTGGTCCGTTGAAAATTTCTTGTTTTGCTTCGTTGTAGGTCTTGTTGGTATCAACCTCAAACTCAGTAATGTATCCTTCCAAAATATTGTCCAACCAGACTTCAACAGTCCGCGATGCCTTATTTTTAGTCTCCCAAAGTTCTTGAATTAGCTCGGGGGCCAGGATGTCATCTCTCCTCCCCAGAAGTTGTGCTTCTTGTAGGTGAATCACGCCAGCCACTCGTAGAGTATGACGTGAAACTCACTGAAAAACCATTTGTAAGGACCATCGTGAATGTATCTCACAAACCATGCTTCTGTCGTCAACTTTGAATTCTGATTCTTGGCTTTAGTGAACTCTTGCAGTATTATCTCGAACCAATCTTGGATCTCTGGTTTCATCGGATGCCACAACATATCCTCCTCTTTAGTCACAACAAGGTCCCGACAATGAAACCATTTGTTAGCAAAAACCCACCAAAAAAAGCATCGTCGATAGGGGTTCTCACTCTATCGATGCCCAACCAACGCGATCTCCCTGAGCACCGTCCTAGACAGGTTTTACCCTTTTCGGCAACATCCGCATAACATATGAAGTCTCACCCGAGATGTTCGAGGGAGAGTTGTCGGAACCAAGTTTTTGGCAGTAAGGAGGAGGATCGGGGCATCAAAGATTTATTAGCATAACTATCAAATCTAGAAGAACCATTTATCATATATCACAATATTCATCACAGATCTATCATTTCAATCACAAATCTAACAGATCGCATCTTTCAACTATTCATCACAATAGTATGGCATTCATCATTCATAAAACAAAACCATAGCAACAAATAAAGACAAGAAAAGACATCGCAGCATATGCAAGAGGAACAAGGACAACAGTGATTCAGCTCAATATTTGTCGTATCATATTACTTTCATCACAATAGATCCAAAACAAGAGTCATCTTTCTCCACAGTAAGAGAAAGATCAATCCACAGAGTCGCTCACAGTGTGTATGTCCATATCTCTTTACAATTGTAATTCTAATATATATATAGGCTTGCGCCTTTACATTCAAGGTCCACTTCTAACTAACTCCTAACTGATTTAACCACTAATGACCTATATCCACAAAATGTGGTTAATCAATACAAAAATATGCATAAAATATTCAAAAGCGGTTTCTTTTCTGCTCGTCGGGCTATCTTAGGCTTGTGCGGTGTCGGGTGAGCTTGCGCAGCCTCCGCGATGCTGTGCAACTCACTTACCCCAAACCCCTGCCAACAGTGGTCGACCCCTTCAGACGTATCGAACCACTTCTTAATTTGTCTGGAATGGAATGGTCTGGCCTCGGTACATAACTATCCCTTTAAGTTTAACCGAGCTTGGCTCTTGGAGGAGGATTTTTGCCTCCTAGTAAAATAAAAATGGACCTCATGGGTGGTTTCTCCCCTAATGGATGATATGAGTGGGCTAGCACACAAAATCGAGTCCTTAAAACATAGTGTTAAAGCTTGGACCAGGTTTAGAGCATTGGAAATGAATAGAGAACTTCGGGAGGTAGACTGTGAAATCACTTCACTGCTTACTGCTAGTCCCTCTGGTATTCTTTCACTGGATGATTTGGAATCTCTCTGAGGGTGCTTAGAGAAAGAAAGACTAAGCTTACAGCACATGAAATCTTGACTTGGCATCTTAAAAGTAGGACCAAGTGGGTAGAACTTGGAGATGCTAATACAAAGTATTTTCACTCAATTGCCTCGGCCCGCAGGAATCACAACTCTATTTGATCCCTTAAGGATGAGGAGGATGCTTGGGTAGAAGATGTAGAAATGTTAAAGGAACTGGGGATCAGACACTTCTCAGATATTTTTAAGGATGATTTACAAAAAAATATTGTTGACCAGTTGAAGGTTATCCAGCTCTTTCCATCTTACATTTCGGGTGAGGAGGATGAAATGTTCTCAACTGAGATTTCACTCACAAAAGTTGAAGGGGCTCTCAAGTCTTTCAAGAAAGATAAAAGACTAAGACCTGATGGATGTCCAGTTGAATTCTTTCTGGGGTTCTTTGATTTAATGGGGGGTGACCTCCTTTCTACTATTGAGTCATCTAGGGTTTCTGGGAGGATGTATGGCTCTTTGAACTCTACCTTTATATGCTTAATCCCAAAAAAAGAAAACCCCATTACCTTGGTTGATTTCAAACCAATCTCCCTTTGCAACCTGCTTTACAAGTCGATGTCCAAGATTGCAACCCTTAGGTTAAAACCTTTCCTGAACAAGTCTATCTCCAAGGAGCAATTTGGGTTTCTTAGGAACAGACAAATTATTGAGCCCATTGGCATTACTCAGGAAGCCCTGCATTCTTTAAAGACAAAAAAAAGCAAGGCCCTGGTTTTAATGATGGACTTGGTAAAAGCTTTTGACTGAGTAAATTGGTCCTACTTAAGACTCATTCTTTTGCAGATAGGTGTACCTCTGGGGGGTGTCAATTGGATCTTGGGATGTCTAACCTCTTCAAATTTTCCTATCCTAGTAAATGGTACACCCTCACATTTCTTCACTGCTTCTAGGTGCGTTTGGCGGGGATGTCCCCTATCCCCCTTATTGTTTATACTTGTTATTGAGGGCCTCGGTCTACTAATCAAGGATGCAAAGGAAAAAGGCAAGATTCGGGGTATTAGGATCTTGGCTTCCATGTATCTGACTCACCTCCTATTTGTTGATGATGTTGTCCTCTTTGGAATGGGCACCCTAGAGGAATTGGTTGCTTTTGATGTCATCCTGGACACTTTTCGTTCGACATCAAGTATGTGTATTAGTATTGAAAAGTCGGGTTTCCTTTTTAATGAACTGGAGATGGGGGTCTTGCACAACATTCAACATACCCTACCCTATAAGGCTGATCATATACAAAATGGTTTCAAATACCTCGGCTACTATATCAAACCACTTGGATATGAGGTTAGATATTGGCTATGGCTGATGAGGAACTTTGAAAAAAGGATTCATCACTGGGTGCATAAAAAACTATCCCTTGGGGGTAGGCTTGTTCTCATTTGTGCAGTCCTATCCAATTTACCTGTGTATTGGTTTGCTCTGGCTCCTATGCCAAAATCCATCCTCAACAAGCTGAGAAAGTTGATCTTTGATTTTTTATGGGGCTCCAAGGGGGAAAGACACCGATACCATCTTATGGATTGGTAGACTCTCTCTAGACCATTAGGTTGTGGGGGTTGGGGCATAAAGAACCTGGAATGTTTCAGTGTATCTTTGAGACTAAACAGCCTGTGGATGGCCCTATATGGAACTGGATTGCGGACTCAAGTAGTCTCGGCAAAGTATTTAAAGAATCTAAAATTGGATGTGTGGCTCATAAAAAAAGTGCTTCTCTGTCAAAGGAACCTCTATTTTTTGGAATGGGTTTCTTAAAACTCTCTCATGGCTTGGGAGATGTTTAGGTTGGCAGGTGAGAAATGGTGCGAGCATACACATTAGAACGGATCCGATTATTGGATCATTTTCCTCTCTCTATCTCCCTCAGGACATGATCAAATATTTACAGGATTATGGCATTTATACCCTCCATCATGCCCGTAACCCTTCTGTAGAAGCAGAGACTTATTGGTTATCTGCAAATGACCTGGATCTGGGTGGTACATGGGAAACTGATTGGAACAACTATATTACAAGTCTAGAGTATGGTGGCATTAGACTCAAGGTTGTGGCAGATAATTTACTATGGACACACAATAAAAAGGATGGAACAGTAACAACTACACTGGCTTATGACTTAATGGTGAAATCTTTGCTGGTCCCATACATGGAAAATTTTGTTGCCATATTATGGTGCTGTAAGTTGTCATGGAAAATAAAGTGTTTCACTTAGCTGGCAATTTTTAATAGAATCTTGACCTGGGATAACCTCGCTAAAAGAGGATGGATAGGTCCCAGTAGATGTGGGTTGTGTTGCTTTGGTGAAGATACAATTCGGCACATCTTTGTGGATTGTCACTTCACGTCTTCAATTTTTACTAGGCTCTGCGGGATATACAATTGTGATCCCCCTTTTAAGATTGCTCCCTACTGGATCTTTTGATTCTTTAGTTTTCGAAGCAATATGAGCATGCTTATATCAGCTACCTTCCAATTTTTGTCTTTTGGTGTATTTGGAAACTTCGTAACCAGGGAATTTTTGAAGATAGGCCGATCTCTGTCCAAGGTATCATTCAGTAGGTCGATTACCTTGGACATTATTACCCTATCCCAGGAAAGAAGGTAAAAAAAAGAATTATTGGAGATGCTCCATGTTGGATTTTTCCTTGTGGTTACTTTGATAGCGAAACTGTTGAGTCTCAGGGTGGGGTTGGGATTTACATAGCCATCAGCAGTTCTCATGCACTTGCTTTCCAGCTTGGTTGTGGTCCTTCAACAAACACAAGGGCCGAGCTCTTGGCCTTATGGACTCTTTTATTCGTGTCAAGTGAAATGGGTATTCCTATAAAGCATAGATATGTCGACTCCTTAGTTATCATCAACTGGGAAAATAACAACACAGACCTATCCTCAATTGAGCTGAATCATTGGTGTGATAGTACCAGGTCTTTGATCATGAGTTTTGACAGCTTAGACATTTGTCATGTCTACAAAGAGCACAATCAGAGAGCAGACTGCTTATCCAAAGATGCTCTTGTTTTAGCCCCTGGTCTTTGCTCTTTTTTAGATATCGAAGATGACTCTACCTGCATGAGTGGTTTTTTGCAGCTCTCTTAGAGCTAGTGCCGGAGCTTAGTCTCCTTTCTCATTGGGCACAGTGTAGTATGACACTCTTTTATTTTATTTTGGTGGGCAGACATCTCTGGATAAGCAGCTATGGTTTCTCTTTGTGCTACCGATCTGACTGATACATGTGTCTATCTATGATCACTCTGGTTTTGTTTTTGGATCTCTTTTCTGGGTGCCAACATGTTTGTCCTAGGCTGGTACTTTTGGCTCACTCTGCCTAGTTTGCATTCTGTTGTAACTATTGTATACCCATCATGGGTGGCATATTTGATGCCCTTTTGTTATCCACCTGAATGGCACCTCTCCGTCCGAGTGCCGACATTCCTCATGTTGGCACACAAAAGGACATTTACAGATTGAGGGTTGCCCAAAACACTATAGATAGGCTTATTATGAACTACATTTATCATCCATCCAGCTAGTCATTTTTACCCTTTGGATATGTCAATTCATGTATGCGACTCTCTATATATGCAACTCGCATGTTGTACGCGAGTATCGGTTGTTGCATCTCGCGTACAGATGTGTGCGTGGGTTACCCTTAGAGCAACTCGTGTGTCATACGCGAGTTGCCAGTATTGATACCCACGTACACGTCCCTTTGACATTAAAAATAAAAACACGCGATTACTTGAGATTAGCTAAGCCCTTTAACCTTAATCACCTTAACTGTCTCAATCTCCTCAACCTTCGAAACTGCCTTATTTCACCAAGTATAAATACAGGCCTTGGGGAGGGTGTTAAACATATACACTTGGAGAGCAAAGTTATGCTGGTGGAGTTTATACAGAAGTCTTTGGAGCAGTGGAACTCAGAATCCTTTGGTTGCAGAGGAGTCCTTGTCTCAGGCGTTGGGTTGTAATCTGAACTTATTCATTATTGTTAATAAAGAGAATCCTTCTTCCATATGTGTCTTGAATGTATCTCATCTATTGTGGTGTGATAAATACTTATGTTTCAGCATTATGTATCTGATTTATCTAACCTGTTTATATATATGTATCGTCTTGTATTTGGAAGATTGACTCTTGACAGGTGAAGGAGAAGCATCCCTAAAGGCTTTGGAGGAGAAGCAGAGCGGAAGAGGACAAGCTAGGATCAACCGTCGTGTATCGGGGGAGTCTTTTTTATCCTTCTATTTCCTTTACTGCACTCTAGAGTCGATTTCCTGCAAGTTTCTTAAGAATGTTGGTAACCCCAGACCTTCGGTTATAAGGTCTTTATTCATGTACAACAGAACTGGCGACTCCACTGGGGATCCAAGACTGCTGTAGGTTGTTTCTGTCACCCATGACCAGTATTTGCTTTGGAATTGGTGTGTAGTCTTTTATCCTGGTTCATACTTATCATAGTGTTTGAAAGTCTTGTGGATTTTTCTTGTTTTTTGAGAAAAAATTTGTACCTATACGTGGGTTGCTTTTGTACAAAGGCCTGCATACGCGGTTTTCTCTCTTGGACAGTCGCGTAGAGTACGCGAGTTTCCCTTATATACAGTCGCGTACATGCCTAGAAAGGGATTTTTTAGGATTGGGTTTGCTTGTCCCTCTCTTTGTATAATTCTTGTTTGTTAGTTGGCTTTCTTTATGAATACTGTGTTGTTTGTCTGAAGACCTTTGGTGACCACACTTTATGCTTTTTCGAAATCCCTTGGGTTTCTTTTGCTTCGATTATTTTATGTTTGCATGTTGAAGTAGCTTGGCCTGTTTGGGTTATAGGGTGAAGTGTCTCTGTCCAGATTAGTGATCAGGGTCCTGGGCATTGTTTTTCCAGTCTGTCTTTTGATAGTGGTTGGTTGTCACTTGCCTTTATGAGTTTACAGTGATTTTTGTCATTGTGTATACCCAAGCTAGGGTTCCTAGTCTTCCTTTGTTGGTTGTTTCTTGGTTCTGTTAGCCTATTTTACTTCAGTTTGTTGTTTTTATATAGTTGTTTAGATCCAAGTTTACTCAAGTTTAGTGCATTTAGGTGCATGGTAGAGTTTGAGCAATTTTAAAAGGTGAAAAGAAAAACATTGTCAAGCTTTTGCATTTGTTTTTTGCATAAGTAGTTTTCATTTCAGTTTTAAAATATAATCTCAAAAACTACAAAAAACATAGGCTTAGTTTCTTTTATCGTTTGCATTTTGTTCATCAATATATATCTACAAAAAGAAAATAAGTTTGCTTTAACAGTGGTAATTTGCTTTGAAAAATACACCTTTACTTTTATTTGTTTCTTATCGAGTCAAAAACACCATAAGTACATCACTCCATTTCCTTCTGAGTAAGAAACAACCCTTTAAAATGAACGTAATAATTAAAATTTACTAGTAATTTTTGTTTTTAGGGGCCTTTCACCTACTAGCTTAGGCTAGACTTGTGGGATAGGAAGTGTAAACTTCCCATAAGTTTTAAAATTCAAACGTAGTGGAATTTTCTTTAGGTAAATCCTTGACTTTATCGATTGTATCTGGGAAGCTCCTCTCAAACGGGAGTCAAGCACGAGGCCGTGTGGAGGCATTGGACAGAGGATATAACCCTCTGAATCCTTGTCAAAACGTAAATCAGGACTTTTACGCATCTATGGATTCTATCCTAGATAGAGTTTTGGGCTCAGCTACCCTGCCCATGAGTATGAGTCAGGCTTGCGACTGTCCCACCAGACTGTTGGTATAGCTAAGGTAGCCTTTAGTCTCTTGACATTTAGGGTTCATACCTAGGTAAACCGGAAGGCTATTTCTGGTTCACCTTGAACAGGCTTGGAAGGTAACCCTTGTTGTAAGTGTAGGAGGGCGGTTGGGTGATTCCTCTGCTTGTGCCTAAGAACCACTTCAAGGACGCCAAGTAATCGTTCATCAACTTTTTTCGGGAAAGTATATCTTTTACCCTTGTTTGATTGTTTGAGGCTTTCGGATTTTTATAGTGTATGCTCTGTGGTTTTTCCTGTGTTTAGTTGGCCTTACGGTGTGATTTGTTAAATTTTCAATCATGGAGGACCAACCTATTAGAAGGTCAAGAAGGTTGAGAAACCTTCCTCCTCTCGTCACATTGGACCCTCCACCACCACCCCAAAGGCGAAGATTAGACACGGACGGTTCATTTGAATCGGTAGGAATAAGCGAAGTTCTTGGTGAACCAGAACTGATAGCTAACCATTTTGATCTTGATACAGTTGAGATAGAAGAATTGCAGACTGACGAGTTTGCAAGGAACTTTAACACCCCCTTGACTAATTTAAACGATCCTGTGATCATTCAAGTTAGACCTTTTGATTCACCTGTTTTAGGTGTCCCTATGGGTAGGATCATGTCTTCTGCGGAAGAAAGCCCTTTTGTGTTCACCTCAGCCGTTTCAGCTAAAGGGGTACTACCTCCCCCGGTAAGTGCCCCTAGATCTAGTATACCTTCTACACCTTTGACTCCAGCGAGCCGGGTGGTGCAACCGTCGGTTCACTCAAACCTAGCAGGTACTTCTGGTGATATGGTTACTGGGGTCCCCAATATACCTACCATTCCTTCTTCCTTTCCATATACTACCCAGAGCGGTCCGGTAGGATCCTCGGCGTTTGTACAAGGATTTCCTTGGAATGGGGGGCGCATTCCCCCATCCAGTCCATACATAGGTCCATCACCTTCCTATGTAGGAGTGCAGTTTGGGAACAATACCTCTTATGCGAAAATTTTCCAAACTCCGATTTCGGTTCCGTTTATGAGCTCTCCCTTTTCGTTGTTTAGCGGAGGGATACCGGCTCCTGTCTTTCAAACCCCTGTTTCTATGGGGACGGCCCGAAATTCTTATACTGCACCTCCCACACACAATCCTGTGGCTTATTGATGGAATCCATTTCAGAGTAATCTTCCCACTTCGCAACCGGTTGTAGGGGGCAACCCCACTTTTACCCATGGGCATTCAGGGGTAGGTCCCTCTAATCCCCAGGCCGACACATTTAGTACCCCGGTTCCACCCAAACTTCTATTTCTGGAAACCTTAAATTTTCCATATTTGTTAAAATTGATGAATGACCCAGTGAGGCATGACCCCTTGTGGCCACCTGTTCCCACCAAATTGCCATCGGACATCCCTAAGTTTGAAGGCAAAGTTGGTGAAGATCCTGGGGCTCATGCCACCACATTCCATTTATGGTGTTCTTCGAATTCGCTGAATGAAGATTCAGTTAGGTTGAGGCTATTCCAAAGAACCTTGATAGGTACCGCGGAAAAATGGTATATTGAATTGCCTTCTGCTGCTTTCAGTAGTTTCTGGGACTTGGCTAGTGCATTTCTTAGCCACTTTCAGCTTTCGGTCCGATATGATTTCGGAACGGACTTGTTGTCTACTTTTAGGAAAAACAAGGCTACCCACATCTCAGATCACATCCAAGAGTGGAGAAGGCGAAAGAGCCTTATAAAAGACACTATCCCTCCTGAGTTCCTTTTAGAGTGGTTCCTTAAATCTCTAATGCCCTACATATCTAAGGATGTATCCACCTCGGGAGTGACGAATGAACAAGAAGCCATTCTCAGGGCCCAGCAACTGGATTTGATTTATTCACAATCTGGGATCTTGTATGAGATCATCCCTGAGGCACCGAGGCCTACGCACGATGCAGAGAAGCCTAATCCTGGACCCCATGCCGATGGTGTGGTTGGGTCCGTTAACTCTCCCACCGTAGAGTCTTTGGCTAAGCAACTTCACCAATTGTTTGTCAAGCAGTCTACGGCGGAGGCAGCAAAGGCTGCCCCCTCCCCCCAGAGTGCAAATGTTTTTGCACAAACCTCTCAGAAGGGCAATCAGCAGCCCGGCGGGAAGAAGAAGAAAGGAAAGAAGGGAGAGGGAAATCAAAACAAGAAAAATCCCGTGAACAATGCTGATGGGGGCAAGAAAGAAAAGAAGAAGGTCAAGTTCCCGTGTAAGTTGTGCCACAAGGACCACCTTACTCACCTTTGTCCCCTTATGGATCAAGCCCAGAAGTTGCTTAAAGCTCAACAACCAGCTGTCCTAAAGGATCCTTTTCCCCAGGGACAAAACTCAGCTTCAGCTTCTGATGTAGCAAGGGGCACTCAAATTGCCCCTAACCCAAACTATATCAACATGGTTCGATCTTCGACTTTGTTGCAGACAAGGAACAAAAATTATGAGAAAGAGACTCTTGAGAAGGGTAAAGCTGTAGGTGAAACTTCTAACCCTCTCACAATAGAGAATCCTATTGAAACTATGCCGAAGATACCGAAAGGTGTCTTCAAGAAGACCTTGCCTAACCCTAATGCTAGGGCTGCTTCAAACTACTTCGTGGTTGAAGATTTAGCTCAAACCCCGTGTGCAATGTCAGCTTTAGAGGTGTTACAGAGTTGTCCCGCTCAGTGGGATTCCCTCTTAGCAGCTTTAGGCAGCATGGACTCTTCGAGTCTCACGGCGAAATTTCATTTATCTGATGTTAAAATTCGCCTGCCTTACCATGTAGCTTTATCAATAGATGTCGTCCATGGTGGTAAGACCATTGGAAGGGCAGTTGTTGATGAGGGTGCTTCTACATGTGTTATGTTCTTGACCTGTTGGAAAGCTCTTGGATCCCCAGAGCTGGTCCCATCAAACATTTTGCTTACTGCTTTTGATGGAAGATCCTTCCGTCCGCATGGTATCCTGTCAGCTTTTGAAATTAAGTTGGCAGGCAAAGCAGTGTCTATTGAAGTAGAAGTGATTGATGCTCCTTTGGACTACAATCTGCTTCTAGGAAGGAGCTGGACTTATGCGATGTCCGCTATCGCGTCGGTTGTTCTTCGTGCAGTGTTTTTTCCACATGAGGGCAAGTTGATTACTATTGATCAACTTGATTTTACCCGAAAAGGTCGTTTAGAGTCTAATGAGTCTGTTGTGCCATTGGTTGATCAAGTCAAACCTGCTGCACAGAGCTTGGGGGCTGGAATGTACACATCATTGATGGGCACATTTCATCTTCCAGCCCCGGTTAATTATATTGGTTCTACTAGTGTGGGGAAGTCCATCGCTATGGTTGTCAACAGGACTGATCCTTGGGTTCTCCCAACCCCCCATGAACCGGAAGTGCCCTTATCGGCAGTGGAAGTAGCTTATCAAGCTATCATTCAAGCCACTGTTGATCCCATTCCAGATCCTCTAACAGTCTCGGATGATCTGGAAGAAGTCTATTTGCCCGTATGGGCAGAAAACTCTTCGCATTCTATAGATTTTTTAGACATGGTTTTACCTTCCAATGAAGCTATTCTAGAAGCCATGAATGGACGAGATAAGATTTGTGAGGATCTTCATCATTGATCCTATTTTCTTCCAAAACTAAGTAGAATAGAAAACCAAGAGTTTCGTTTGAGACTGTCAGAAGATGTTGATATACCTATCAATCCCTTTCCTAGGGAAGGAATGTTTGCCAAGGGGAATATGGCAAATATTTTCGCCACTATACCTATTAACATCTCTGTAAACCCTGATGTCGTGGAAAACATATACATAGGTGCAACTTGCTCTCCTGAAGAGATTGCCATCTTTACTGCCCTGTTTAAGGAATTCTACGATGTCTTTGCCTGGTCATATGAGGATATGCCAGGCATATATCCATCGATTGTTGAACATGAAATCCGAACATATCCTGATGCCAAGCCGGTTCGACAAAAGTTAAGACCTGTTAACTCGCGCAAAGCGGCGGTTGTGAAGGCAGAAGTTGAAAAGCTGTTGAAGGCTGGTTTTATCTATCCCATTGCTTTGACTGAATGGGTATCTAACCATGTTCCTATTGATAAGAAGCAAGGGACTATCCACGTTTGTACGGACTTTAGAGATTTAAATAAAGCATGTCCTAAGGACAACTATCCCACACCTTTTATAGACCAGATTATAGATGCTTGTGCGGGAAGTGAAGTGTTCTCGTTTATGGATGGTTTCTCCGGATACAATCAAATTCAAATAAAACCGGAAGACCAACATAAAACTGCTTTCATTTGTCCTTGGGGTACCTTCGCGTACAAGAAAATTCCCTTCGAATTGAAAAATGATGGGGCAACCTTTCAACGGGATATGAACTTCGCTTTTCATGACATTAAATCCATTGTCGAACCATACCTTGATGATCTGCCCGCACACTCTCGTAAGAGGATTGAACATCCAGATCATTTACGGTTGATATTTGAGAGATACAGATATTATAAAATCCGCTTGAATCCCCACAAGTGTGTATTCTGTGTCGAGTCAGGAAGATTGCTCGGGTTCATTGTCTCTAATAGAGGCATTCAGGTGGATCCTTTGAAAGTTGAGGCCATTATAAATCTGCCTCCTCCTCGTTGTCTCAGGCAACTTCAAAGCCTACAAGGAAAGTCTAACTTTCTTCGACGTTTTATTGTTAATTATGCCAAGATTACTAAGGGTTTCATGCGCCTGCTCAAACAGGACACCCCATTTGTATGGGATGAAACCGCACAACTTGCGTTCGAGGCATTGAAAAAATCTTTGCTGTCGGCACCCTTGTTATGCCCGCCAGATTATTCTAGGGATTTTATATTATATCTGGTTGCGTCGGAGTCGACCATTGGGGTAGTACTAGTCTAGGAGGACGATAAGCTTGTAGAGCATGTCATTTATTATCTTAGATACTCCCACGTTGAGAAATTATCCTTAGCAGCCATTTATGTTGTTCAGAGGTTACGTCACTACATTTTACTGAGGACCACAACAGTAGTGGCGGATGTGAATCCGTTTCAATATGTTTTATCCCGACAGAATGTTGGGGGGAAATTTAATAAATGGATAGTCATTCTCCAAGATTTTGACTTGGATTTTCAATCCGCTAAGTCTAAGAAGTCCTTAGTTTTTGCTGAACTTATAGCAGAATTTCCTACTGAAGAAAATGTAGCTATTGAAGATGACTCATTCCCAGATGAACACATCTTCCTGATATCCACCTCTGATCCTTGGTATGGGGATATTCTTATATATCTCCAGACTTTGAAGTATCCTGTAGCTTCCTCGATGGAGGAACGACGTAAATTATGCCTTCATGCCAAGAACTACCTCATTATAGGAGATACATTATATCGACGAGGGGTAGATTCTGTTTTGCGTCGTTGCCTTACCCACGAGGAAGCGGAGATTGTCCTAAATGATTCCCATATTGGAGCATGTGGGGGTCATTTATCTGGGTTAGCAACGGCCCAGAAGATACTACGTGCCGGTTATTCTGGCCCACAATCTTTAAAGATTGTGTGGAAGCAGTGAAGCGCTGTCATCCGTGTCAACTTTACACCGGGAAGATGCGTTCACATCCTGCTCCGTTATTTCCCGTTGTCTCGGTAGGCCCCTTTATGAAATGGGGGATTGCTTATGTGACATGCAACCCAGCCTCGGCTGGGGGGCATAAATACATCATTGTCGTTGTTGACTATTTTACGAAATGGGCAGAGGCAATGCCTACTTTTAAAGCCGACGGGGAAACAACAGCTTTCTTTGTATTCAATCAGATTATAGCACGGTTTGGTATACCCAAAGTGATTGTCACTGACCATGGCAGTCATTTTCAAAATAACATGATGACAGAACTGACTACCATGCTCGGATTCAGACAAGAACATTCTTCTCTATACTATCCGCAAGCAAATGGTCAGGTTGAGGCTGTCAACAAGACTTTAAAAACTATTCTTAAATGTACAATTGATGCAGCCCGTTCTAATTGGCACATCATGCTATATCCAGCTCTTTGGGCCTATCGAACTAATGTCAAAACTACTACGGGTTTCTCCCCTTTCCAACTCGTCCATGGAGTGGAAGCAGTTACTCCGATTGAGTGTGAAATCCCATCTCTAAAGATAGCCATTCATGTGTTACCTGATATGACTGAGCTTGAGGAACTCTTGGTACATTTAGAACACCTTGATGAGCAGCGTAGAGATATGCTGACTGGTAATCAAGCTCATAAAAATAGGGTCAAAACTCAGTATGATAAATCGGTCAAACCTAGGGTTTTCTCTGAAGGGGAACTTGTCTTGCTTTGGGACCAAGACAAAGAACCCTTGGGGGCAGGAAAATTCAAGGCCATGTGGTTAGGACCTTATGTCATGTCGAAAGTGTTGAGTAAGGGAACATATGAGTTAGTTGATTTTGATGGGAATAAGCTGCATGAGCCTAGAAATGGGCTTTACCTGAAGAAGTACTATGCTTAGGCTTAGCACTTTTTCTTGTATTTTTATTGTATGTATTTTTATGTACATTAGGTTGTCAGTTTTTTTTTATACTATATGCTGGTTGTTGCAGATGTCTTCTGAAAGGTATATAGGGTTCGCTGATGGCGCCAACCATCACAGTTGTAACCTAGCTTCGGCAGCATGGGTTATCTATTCTCCCTCAGGACAGCTTGTTGCCGCGGGAGGCGCTTGTTTAGGTCATGCTTCTAATAATGTTGCTAAGTATAGGGCTGTAATTGAGCTCCTATGGGATGCTTTGTCACGTGGTATCACCCAGCTTGAGGTCCGTCTAGACTCTCAGTTGGCGGTTTCCCAGCTCAATCGAGCTTATCAGGTATGAAATCCTATTTTATTACGTCAGTTCATGCAAATTCGTTTATTGGAAAGACATTTTGAAGTTATTACATTCAATCATATTCCACGAAATCAAAATTCATTGACTGGTGCATATGCTAATTATATTTTAGATTGGCATATCACACATATTTTATAAATATGTACAGTAAACATATAAAAAACATTTGTAAATAAACTGACAACAACATATATATATATATATATATATATATGTAAAATATCTGTCCATAGATAGGTCAAGTCTGATCCTCAGATCCCGTCATATACAAAATGTACAAAATGTGGATCATAGTCCATCAAAATGCCCTAGATCTAAGCAGGACCACCCTGGTCACTTGGACCACCTTGGTCCCCATGGTCCCTCTGCACCCTGGCTTCCTCAGCTTCCTCGACTTCGGCAGCCTCCACATCCTCTATATATACAAGTACTACTCTGACCACTCGCTTGAATAGACGTAGCCAGACCAGCGGAACTCCAACTACGAACTCCTGCATGGTTGTCGAGATATGCTCTATCTGTAAGGTAGGTACTCTTTGGGTCATCCTAGCCAGCTTCCCCTCTAGTACCCTAATCAGTCTCGTGTCTTCACCTATGACAGGACGAACAAACATGCGTGGGTGCCCTTCAGGGCGGACCGGTCCAATATCTGCATTTTGACATATTTTTAGGATTAAGACTTGTACATATGTATATATCTATCATTTTAAAATTCATAAAAATTTGAAAAATGACAAAAATTAAAAAATTATTTACCTAGCTCTCCCCATGCTCCTCCTGGAGGGAGGATAATGTCGGGGTCACCTCGAAAGTCCATCCCGGCATATGGAAACTGCTCTAGTGCCGGTAGCTGTCATTCCCACCAGGTATAGAAATCATCATCATATACATTGTGTACTGTGTCTCCTCCTCCTTGACGGAGGAAGATGTCTCCCCACCTGCTCAGCCTCGGCTGACGTGGAGATCTGACCAGTAGAGGTATGGCAGGGCTCAATGCTGGCACTCTCTCTCGAAGAAGGCCACTAATATGCTCGCATTTCCAAAGTTCCTCTCTTGCAATCGGACAATTGTCTCCTCATGATAGGAACAACTCCCGAACACCAATCATAGAGAACACCACGGAAACAGTCAACCGCCAGCTTCATTTGGTTCCATGTAGCCAAATGTAAAGATGAGGATCCTGAAATTCTCACAATGGTGCTAGCAAGTACCTTTAGAGTAAAGTCTCGGATATGTACAACAGGGACGCAGCTCCCTCTCTTTTGAGTACCTTGTGTACAAAACACATCTATATAGTTCTGGACACTTAAGGGGTCCTCACCCCTGCCCGTGCCCTCTAAGTTCACCGGTGCTCCTCGACGTGACAGACCGGTTACGAAATATATGTCTTCAGTGGTAATCTCCAAGGTTTCACCCTGTAAGTTGAACATCCCCAAGTCATGATCCCAATAATTTACCATGAACTCAAGTATGCGGACATTGGCTCGCATGGGTGATGTGCAAACAAATTTCAGTAGCCCACTCGTTCACAATGCCTATATAGTGGGCGCACTTTGGAGCGCCGCTTGGTCCATTATTTCGTGCTCCCTTTCCCTCCATTCCAGAACCATCTTTAACCTAGAAAAAACAAGTAATTTGAATCAGTAATTCCATATCAAAATTCATTAAATTTTGACTATTTTTAGCCTTTTATCCTCCACGTAGTACACGCGACTGTCTAGTTAGACATGTCGCGTACTGTACGCGACTGTCTAGTTAGGCAATGCGTGTACGCGAGTTTTAACACCGACAACCCGCGTAGACACCGTGCTACAGTTCAGGATGCTTTTAAATATGGAATTCAGACTCAAACTTAATAATTGCTTGGATCAAAATGAAGAGCTCAGGGTGTAGGCTTACCTGCAACTTGCGGATTTTGATTTCGTTGGTCCAATTGTCCACAATGATCGAACAAAGGTAGAAGGTAAAACTTGCTTTTTATGGCTCAAAAGTTCAAATGGTGAGTTTTGTTTTGATTTTTCAATTATTTATAGGAATTATATTTCTTTAAGTGGGTCTTTTTCTATAGTTTGAAATGTCAATCAACTAATACCATATTTCTTTGTGCCTTGGAACAGGTATTTCACTATTACAAAGTGTTGTTGCTCCAATAGGGTGGTTTTGTTATTTCCAATACATTTTTGGCACCTTTATTCAATCCACATTAACCTTAGCAATCAACCTTTTGCCATGGACTATGGTATTCTTAGCCATTAGTTCCCTGTTTTGTACCATTGTTCTTCCGTGGATAGGACCCTTTTTCATGAGTATTCTTCTTCGAAGCCTATGTTGTCCTTTGGTACTCATGCCACAACTGTTTCAGGTTCAGGGGTATCCTCTTAGCTATTTTTCACGCCAAATAGAGCTTCTTTTGAATCTCTTTTTACAAGCTATCCATTTATAGGACTCCCCGCCCTTATGGAGTTTCTTTAGGCCCAAGTCTGACTCCTTCAAAACAGACTTGAATGCCGAGTTAACTTGTCTGTTCAAGCTCGTTAAGAATATGTGAACGGGCATCTACATAGGTTATCTCTTTCTGGGACCATGCAGAATAATACGAGAAAGGATCGCTCTCTTTTCTTTTTGAATTGAGAAGAGTATTCTCAGGTATAGGTTTGTCACTTTTCTGGACCCGAGGGACTAAATTTATGGAAAAGGAACACCCGGTTTGAGCTTAGTTTTCTCTTTTTCGTGCTCTGGACCTAAACATGAAAAATATTTCAAGTGTACTTTGTGTCTTTGTCATGCTCGTTAAACACTTAAGAACAAAGCAATGAGTTTATTGTTGTAATCCCCATTTCTCGTAACCAAATGGATCTTTCCGAGTGATCTTGCTTTCCTTCACACTCGTAAAACTAAAGCTATTTTATGCTATTCTGGAAGGAGCATTGGGTAGGTGGTAATTTAACCTTTTTCGGACCTCCATGACTAAGTACGAAAAAGGTTCACCTTTTCTTCTACGAAAGTTAAGAGAGTTCTTATGTGGTATGTTTTATACTTTTTCGGCCTCGAGAGACTAAATTGGATGAAAAAGGACCCCCCTGGAGTCTTCTTTGGAGTTTTCAGACTCTCTAAATGTGAAAACACCAACTGAGCATGTACTAGTTCGGGCTCATTAAATTCATGAATTAGTGACACTATCAAGCATTATTTTCCCATCTCTTCAAGCTTGTTAAAAAATGAAGAGGGATTCGAGTTAACTTTCCTGGACTCGTTAAAATTTAACAGGGAAGGTAAGGAAGAAGTTTTCTCTTGTTTTCAGTAATGACAGCATGTCCTCCTTGAACATAGCACTCTTTGTTTTTCTATATCCATGTTTCAGTTATTACTTTTTCGTTCAGCTATTACTTTGAGTTTCTTACTCCTCCTCTTGTTCGTTATACCTGGGGAATCTGATCATGTCTCCTACATGACAGATAGGTCTATTTGTTCTATCTATAAGTTAACTACTGCCTTGGGTCATCTCTGTGTCGTGCTCATTGTTCAAGGACTTTACCCAATGTTTGATCTATAGCCTGATCCCATCATTGTTATATATGTTATCTATTGTGTCTCCCTTCTTTTGCCCAGTTCCTAGTCACTCTTGTGATCCGTTGGAGGATCTATTGCCTTCATTATCACAGCATGGTTCCGTTTCAGTACTTCCTGATGATGAAGACCTAGAGTTTTAACGTTTGTACCTCAGGATTCACTTTCATCATTGGTGAATTCCTTTGCTTCAGTTGTCAATTATCACCTATCGATTGACAAACTGTTGAATCCTTTCCATGTTCGACTTCGTCTTATCCTTATTCACATGGCTTGGATTGTACTGGTTCTTTGGGATCCTTTATGAAGACCTTAGTTCCTCACCTATGGACTAAGTTGCGCAAGATTATGTTCTATTCATTTACACAGCTTCCAGATCTTTGAAGACTCATCATTATTGTATAGTGTGGCTTTGATCCACCTTTGTAGTATACATGGTTTTATACCCGTATCATATAATGTACTCAAAAATTGTAAAGGAGCTAGTGTTCCAGTAAATTGAACATAGCATCCTCAGATGTAACTTTGTATATGACATTACTATGTATTTGTTTCAGGTACTCTCTCTGCTCCATTGGATTTCTGAGTTCTCCAAAGATTAAATATTATAATGTATTTCGGCCATCGTTTCCCTCTGACCTCACACATTAGGGGGCATCTGTTATCCACCTGAATGGCACCTCTCCGTCTGAGTGCCGACATTCCTCATGTTGGCACACAAAAGGACATTTATGGATTGAGGGTTGCCCAAAACACTATAGATAGGCTTATTATGAACTACATTTATCATCCATCTAGCTGGTCATTTTTACCCTTTGGATATGTCAAGTCATGTATGCGACTCTCTATATATGCAACTCGCATGTTGTACGCGAGTATCGGTTGTTGCATCTCGTGTACAGATGTGTACGTGGGTTACCCTTAGAGAAACTCGCGTGTCATACGCGAGTTGCCAGTATTGATACCCGCGTACATGTCCCTTTGACATTAAAAATAAAAACACGCGATTACTTGAGATTAGTTAAGCCCTTTAACCTTAATCACCTTAACTGTCTCAACCTCCTCAACCTTCGAAACTGCCTTATTTCACCAAGTATAAATACAGGCCTTGGGGAGGGTGTTAAACATATACACTTTGAGAGCAAAGTTATGTTGGTGGATTTTATACAGAAGTCTTTGGAGCAGTGGAACTCAGAACCCTTTGGTTGCAGAGGAGTCCTTGTCTCATGCGTTGGGTTGTAATCTGAACTTATTCATTATTGTTAATAAAGAGAATCCTTCTTCCATATGTGTCTTGAATGTATCTCATGTATTGTGGTGTGATAAATACTTATGTTTCAACATTCTGTATCTGATTTATCTAACCTGTTTATATATATGTATCGTCTTGTATTTGGAAGATTGACTCTTGACAGGTGAAGGAGAAGCATCCCTAAAGGATTTGGAGGAGAAGCAGAGCGGAAGAGGACAAGCTAGGATCAACCGTCGTGTATCAGGGGAGTCTTTTTTATCCTTCTATTTCCTTTAATGCACTCTAGATTCGATTGCCTGCAAGTTTCTTGAGTATGTTGGTAACCCCAGACCTTCGGTTATAAGGTGTTTATTCCTGTACAACACCTTTGATTCTATATGAATATCAAGGACATGATTTTTTTCATCCGAACAACAACAACAAAAAAATTGGTAGTTGCATCATCCATAACTTTATAGGAGTTGGTACTTGCTTGACCAGTTTTTATGTGGCAACTTTATACAACGTATAAAATCTGAAGCAAGGATCAAAATAACACAAATAAATCTTACACACAAACAACACAATGCGGTTGTGGATTATATGTTTATTTTAATATTTGTTTATCCTTGACGATGTTTTCAAATTCTAACCATTTATTTTTAATAGTTACCACATAAATTTTTGGCATAGGTTTTTTACGCTAAAAGATGTTTTTTTATGAGGAAAGGTTTCAAAAACACTGCAGGAAGAATTGTCGTCCCTCTGATGAATAGCTTCCCACTATGCATCCACATATGTGCACCTACAAAACCACTATGCTTTAACAAATTGCAATTTGCAATTATAATATTTGTGAAAACTATGATTTACATGGACACCACCCCCAAGCAACAGCAACGTGTTCCCTTTTTTCACCTTAAATGTCATGTCGTTGTCACTGCATCATGTACCTTTCTACACCTTAAATGCAACGCAAGAATCTGTATGGCGAACAATTTACTAAATTTATCACCTTTAACAATTGGATATAGAGTTGGAACTCGAAGCTTTCAATTTTGTGCTAAGTAACACATTGCATATAAAATGGAATATATAATTGTCAAAATTATTGTCATTCTTTGTGTAGTTGATCCTTTTGCAAGGAGAATACAAGGCATCTTTTAATACTATGATAAGGTTTTCCCATGTGTTAATGGAGATTTTATTATTTGCAATGGGTTGTTTGTTGAGAATCTCCCACCTACAATGTATTGTGGAGGGCATCTCCAATGTAATGATGGTGACCTTCTCATTGTTAGTTAATTGATTTACAATGAAGCAGAATTTTGGTCCTTGTAAGTTTTCATTCCTACTTATTATTGAACAAACGTAGGCCTACAAGTGATCCAGGAGGATCTCCAAGATCGATCAAAATGAAATTCTTCAAAATGTAAAAATAATCTTGCATTAGTGTAGAGCTCATCGAGAGCTTTCACGTGATGTTCATTTTTCATAAAACGGCCTCTAGACGTGAAATTTATTGAGTTTTGACGTTACGACTAAACAAGTAAAATGGCAAAAAAATGGTCCACAGGGTGCCACGTGGAGAATAGCATGTATAGTCAAGAGACATGTGATGTGGTAGTCCTACAACATGCCATGTGGAGGCATTTAGGTGACATGGCAGGTGAGTTGAATCAATGACAGACTGACAAGTGGCAAGCAAGGCATCCATGTGGACCAACCAGGGATTTCCAAGTGGCAGCATGAGACATGTGATGTGGTAGTCCTACAACATGCCATGTGGAGGCATTTAGGTGACATGGCAGGTGAGTTGAATCAACTACAGGCTGACAAGGAATCCATGTGGACCAACCATGGATTTCCAAGTGGCAGCATGGTTTTTGGTTGTTAATTATATCTACCAATAAAATCAGAGTCGGGGAGGATCGAACCCCAAACGTCCTCACTTTCGAATCCTCCACCATATATGTCTAGCCATAACCTCTACTTGACGGTTCTTAACCTATAGAATCGTCAGATCTATTTAAAGTTTTGGGGTGGCTAGTTTTGAAAAAGGGATGGGCTAAGGGATTATCCCTTTGTCCCAAGTGTAATGTATTCATCACATTTCAAATCAACAACCAAATCCATTTTATACCAGCAGAACCAAGAGTCAACAATATGCCAACTCATTGAACCAATGGTCTAATAAACAAGCTACAACACAATGTTATCCAAACCATCAAATCACATCTGCCATATATTGTTCCACGTTAAAAGGGGGCGTGAGAGGCCTACGGGTTTGACCCCGGTACCTCCGCTCCCCATGCCCATGCTTTACCAATGGGCTACGATCTAGTCCTTGTCAAAGGATTTGGTTATTATTTTAAAAATTTTGTTGTGGATTTAAGAGCCCAAAATGGGGCGCATGGCCACCATTTCAGGGTTCAAAACGCTTTATAAACCCCTTGTTTCAACCACAAAAAACATAGATAAAGTGAACATGCTTTGCAGAGTTCCCGATAAGGTACATAGCCATTAATGGGAATGCTTCTTAAGGTGGGGAAAAGTACAGTGCATACAAGCGCAAGCAAAGGTTGTCTCAAAGTTCATGCCAAAGGAGCCTCTTTAGGCAAAGGGGTTCGACTTTATACTCATTTTTATAGAAATTTTACGAGGAACGCAGTGGTGCATTATGTTTCTAAGTTTGAATGACATAACTCAAAATAATTTCCATAACTCGTGTATGAAAGCTTTTGAATACTTACTAAGATCAACCTTCTCATTGGAAGTGGCCCGAAGACATAGCCCGGGAGGGGTGAACTTTGTTATCATTTGTTGTCTACCACTGTATGGTTTGAATACTTGTTTATTTGCTTATGTGGCTTGATTAAGCATTCAAAATTGTCTCTTTTTAGTCTTTTTATGAGGTTAATAATTCCATTTTTCACATGCAATTTATAAGGTTAAAAAGATCCTAAAAATTTTGATATCAAGTTTGGTATCAGAGAAACTTAACCATTGCATTGTGAGTTTGTGAATGTTAACAAGATCAAGGCTTCAACGTGGTGAAGGAGAACTTGAAGAATTTGACCCAGAAATTGGTTCAAGAAGAGGGTGAATGGCTTCACCAAAAATAGAAGATGGGGCTTCTTCAATCCCATCTGAAGGGAAATTTCTTAAGGCCTTCCTGAGGATGCAAACAATGGTGGAGGAGATTTATCAAGATTGGAAGAGGGGTGAACAAGGTGGCCCATTTCATATTGAAGGTAAAAGAGAAGGAGGTGGTGAGTACCCTCCTAAAAATCCACCATCATCACCATCTTTTCTTGATGGTTCCTTACCTTATCCATTTGAAAAGAAAAAGAAATTCGATGGAAAATTTGATTTCAATATGCCTCAGTTAAAGCTTGATATTAAGGTTGAATTACTTATTTATAATAGAGAACTTAATGCTACAAAATTGTATAATTGGATCCGTCAAATAGAAGTTTATTGTAGGATTCAAAAATTCACTAAAGATAGCATCAAAATTCAGCTGGCTTCTCTCTGACTTGGAGGGACCACTCTCATCTAGTGGGAAAGCATATCTCAAGAGGATCTTGACACAAAAGGTAAAATTATATCCGCTTGGTATGAGTTTATTCATCATTAAAAAATCAGTTTTATCTGTTGGGGTATATGTAACAAGCTATAATGGACTCGCAGAATTTGAGGCAAGGTAAAGGACATAGTGTGCAGGAATACACACAAGAGTTCAGAAAAAAAGATCCTTGGTACTTGGTATACCTCTCTACACTCAAGAAAGTCTTCTCAAGTATATAGGAGGATTACATAGTTATTTACGTCATATGATACTTATGTTTAATTTGACTAACCTTGATGAGGTATGTGTTTAAGTGACTCATATGAAGTCCAAGGGGAAGAATACGAAAGAAAAATTTTCCAAGAAACATTTTAAACCAAATGGAAATAGGTTCAAAGGTAAAGGGAGAGGTAAACATATAGCTACTGTGAAGAAAGAAGGAGAAAAACCTACATGCACTCATTGCCAAAAAAAGAGTCATGATGCATCCAAATGTTGGAAACTTCACCTAGAACTCAAGACTGAGAAGTTTCAGAATAAGGAAGATGAGAAGACCATTGCTACAGAAACCCAACATGATTTAGGATCTGACTCTAGGGATGAAACTAAGGTTGTTTCTATAAGAATTCAAGGTAAAAAACCTTCTATTTTTGTTTCCAAGCATGAACCTATTATTGAAGAAAGAAATGGAAGTGAGCTATTTCGTATTAGGGTAATCCCTAAACATACAAAAATGATACTCTTCTTTATAGTAGATCACAAGAAAATCTCATTTCATAAGAGATAGTTAAGAAACGTCATTTGGAAACTAAGTTACACCCTAAGCCATATCCACTTGGATAGGTATGTGATAATGCACAATTGCAAGTTAGAAAACAATGTAGACTTATATTTTCTATTACTTATGGGTTTCTTGATGAATTTGATCTAGATGTGGTCTCCTTGGATATATGTGGTATTATGTTGGGTAGTCCTTATCTTTATGATAGGAAAGCTATGTTTTACAAGGAAGATAATAGGTATCAGCTCGCCAAATATGGTATTGAATACATTGTTTGTGCAAACCGCATGAAAACTGATATTTCTTTGATTTCTGCAAATGAAATGAAGAGGCGGGTAAATGCTAGCAAGAATTTTGTCCTTATGATAGTTAAAGAAAAGGATGTTGAACAAACTGAATCGTTTTAAGGGATGTGATCCAAAACTTAAAAAATACTTGATTAAAGTGGTATCTGATTATGATATTATGTTTCCATAAACTAAAGGGTTACCTCCTAAAAGATAAATTCAGCATGAAATTTACTTATAGACAGATGCACCACTTCCTAAAATTGGCATGTACAAGTCTTCAGTAATTGAGAATGTAGAGATAAAGAAGCAAGTTCAGGAATTGCTTGAGAGAGGAGACATTCATCCAAGTTCCTCTCCATTTGGTTCACCGATTGTTTTGGTGCCAAAAAAGGATGGCACATGGGGCATGTGCATGGATTACAGGGAACTAAACATAATTACAATTAAGAACATGTATCCTCTTCCCCGAATTGATGATTTGTTGGATCATCTTAAGAATGCAATTTTTTCACGAAGTTAGACTTGTGAAGTGGCTATCATCAAATTTGAATTCATGACAATGACATTTGGAATATTGCTTTCAAAACTAAATAGGGATTGTATGAATGGATGGCAATGGCCGTTGGGATTTGTAATGCACCCACAACATTTATGAGGGTGACAAATGATGTTTTTAGGCCCTTTATTGATGATTTTGTCATAGCCTACTTAGATGATATTTTGTTTTTAGTCATACTTGGGAAGAGCATGTCAAGCATGTAAAACAAGTGATGGATGTACTTGTAAGGGAGAAATTGTACTTAAAGATGTCCAAATGTGAGTTTGGGAAGAAATCTTTAGTGTATCTAGATTACACTATGGGGGGTGGTGAACTGAGAAGATCCCTCTAAAGTGGAGGTCATTGTGAATTGGCCTAAGCCAAATAATGTAACAGATGTAAGAAGTTTTCTAGGAGCATCCCAATACTGGAGGAATTTCATTGCAAACTTATGCTTCATAGCTTCTCCATTACATGCTTTGACAGGCGTGAACAAAGTATTTCAGTGGGAAGGAAAAGAACAAAAAGCCTTCAACACTCTAAAAGAAAATTCCAGCACAACTCCAGTACTTGCACTGTCGGATCTACAACAACCATTTGAGATAGAAACTAATGTTAGTGGTTATGCCATGGGGGCGGTCTTATTGCAACATAAAAAATCAATATGACATATCTATGGAACCTTCTCTAAAGCAATAATTAACTATCCTACCTATGATAAAGAATTGTATGCATTAGTACAAAGTGTGAAGAAGTGGAAACATTATCTAATGGGTAAAGAAACAATCATACATATTGGTCATCAACCACTACAATATCTTCAATCACAAACTAAGCTACAACAGCCAAGGCATTTCAGGTGGATGGGTTTTCTAAAACAATTTCATTTGGTTATTACATACAAGAAAAGAATTCAGAACAAAGTTGTAGATATGTTATCTAGACCTCCAATAAGTGCTTCTATTTTCATTCAATAAAGTCCTTTGGTACATTCAAGTTATGTTGAACAATATACTAAGGGTGAATACTTTAAAGAAGTATATGAATCACTAATGCATGGATCTCAAAATGAAGAATTGGATTATCATATTCATGACAAGTTGTTGTTTCATCTGGGAAAAAAATGTATTCCACAAAGTGAAAAAGTGCATGTGATAAGAGAATCTTATACTTCTCTCATTTCATGACATTTTGGTGTAGGAAAAATTGTAGCACATTTACAAAAGTTTTGTTATTGGCCTAGAATGATTGATATAGTGTCCAAGTATGTAAAAGGTTGTGTTATGTGTGCAATAAGTAAGCCAAGTAATAGAAAGTTAGGATTGTACACTCCACTTCCAGTTCCTTCTCGTTCATGGGAAGTGTGTCAATGGACTTTGTAGGAGGGTGACCAATGTATAGAAAAGGACATGATTACTTATATGTTGTTGTGGATAGGTTCAACAAAATGTGCAATCTAATGCCTTGTAAAAAGTAGCTCACGATTGAGTTGACTGCTCATTTTTTCTTTCAACATGTATGGGTTCATTTTGGGTTTCCTACTTTTATTATATCTGATCAAGATTCATGATTTCTTGTGAATTTTTTCTCATATCTATGGGAACTTATGGACACAAAGTTGAATAAAATCACATCATTCCATCCACAAATCAACGAGCAAACTTAAGTGATCAACCGAACCGTTGTACATCTTCTTTGAGGGTATTGTGCCAAGCATCCTAAGCTTTGGGATGAGCAATTGCATTATGTTCAGTGTGTCTACAATAGAGCCTTACACTCGTCAACATGATAAGTCTCCATTCAAGAAATGTTTTGGGTATTTTCCAAAGTCTCCCTTAGTCTTTGTTTTTGGGAAAGATTCAGTGGAATATGGACAAGTTGATGCGGATAAAGATTTGAATTTTATTCAGCAAATCCAGTTGGTTCATCCAACAATGTTGGAACAATTGGAATAAATTTGGGCCTAGTATAAATAAAGTCATGACAAGCATCGGGTGGATCATCACTTTTAAGTTGGTGATCAAGTTTGGCTTCATATCAGCAAAGACCGACTCCAAGGTGAAGGTAGAAAGTTGAAACCAATCAAGTATGCACCTTTTACAATTTTGGATCAAGTTGGTAACAATGCTTTTTCAGTTATATTTTCCCCCTTATATGCAAATGTATTCATTGTTAATGTGGAAAACATAAACTTGTATGAGCCTCATATGATTGTGGACCAAGATGTATAGGTCCAAGTACCTTATGTTGATGGGTTTTCTCCTAAGTACCTCAATGAACTTCAGGAAGATGTCATACTTGATAAGAAGGTAAAATCTTCACGAAGAGGTGATGTGGAATATCTTCGTGTGGGGCTTAAAGGAATGCATCCAAGTAAGGCACGATGGCTAGAAACGGGAAGAGTGGGGGAATTGTACCCTCACCTATTTTATGAATGACTCCATGGTTTTGGACACCCAAAAGCTTCCAAGTGGGAAGGTTTGATCCAGGAGGATATTCAATATCGATAAAAATTAAAGGCTTCAAAATGTAAAAATAAGCTTACAACATTGTAGATATTGTCTAGTTATTTCTAGTGACGTTCGTTTCGCGCAAAATGGCCTTTGTACATGAAAGTTATTGAGTTATAAGGTTACGACTAAATAGGTAAAATGGAAAAAAAATGGGCCACATGGAAAACTCACAAGGTGCCACATGCCAGGTACAATTAATGTGTACAATCAGTAGAAAGATGATGTGGCAGTCCTATAGCAGGCCACATGGAGGTGTTTAGGTGACTTGGTAGTTGAGTTGGACCAACAATAGGCTAAGTGGCAAGGAAGGTGTCCATGTGGACTAACCGAGGCTTACCACATGGCAACCTCATTGGCGGTTGTTAGTTATATCTACCAAAAAACTTGGATTTGGGGAGGATTGAACCCACAATTTCCTCTCTGCCTAAGCCTCCACCATATCCATCTAACCATAACCTCCACCTGATGGTTCTTAACCTATAGAGTTGACAGTTATATTTAAATTTTTTGGGTGGATAGGTTTAAAAAGGGGATAGGCCGAGGGCTCATCCCTCTGCCCCAAGTGTAATGTATTCACCATATTTCAAACCAACAACTGAATCCATTTCATATTGGAAAAACCAAGGTCCAACAATATGCCAACTCATCGAACCAATAGTCCAATAAACAAGCTATGACATAATGTTATCCAAACCACATTCGCCATATATTATTCCACACCAACAACTGAATCCATTTCATACCGGCAAAACCAAGGCCCAACAATATTCCAACTCATCGAACCAATGGTCCAATAAAGAATCTATAACACAATGCACTTTATGTCTCCCAAGAAAAAGAATGATAACTAAAGTGATAATAATGAGACTTGTATCACCTGGAATATTTTGATTTAACAAGAAGAGCAAGAACATACCTTATGCCTCCCAAGATAACAAATAACAAGCCCTTTCTCTCCTAAAAATGAAATCCTTAGCACCCAAAGTGATTTTATTATTGCAATGCCAATAAAGGGTGAAGTTCGATAACAACCCCAAAAGTTTCAGTTTTCTTACGAGGATAGACATTGACGTTGGTGTGACAATATGAAGTAATTATAAGCAATTGTACTAACGGAAGCTTGTTATGTTGAATCATCTGGCCCTTACAATTAAAGGTTGGCTTCAAACTATGTCTTTATTTGGATATGGTTGTGTTTAACTCATTGTATTTGGGATATTGAAACAATGGCATATGTATTCATTGTAGGTGTCATTAACTTGTTCTACACATCCTTGTATTTTTTTCACTTCAATATATGGATTTCTTGTATTTATTTTTTTTATAAATGATTATTGCATTCAAAAGAAAGTCCCTTGTCTAAAGACAATAATTTATCACTTTTGTATATGTAGAAAACTCCAATAGTTTTGTTTTGCAAACAACCCTCCATAGAGAAAACATCATATATGTAAACAAAGTTAATGCAAAATGAAAACATCAAACTTCTCATTCCCTTAGCTTGATAACATACCGCTAGTGCCTTCATCGGCGCCAAAATCATACAACTACTTTTCTATACTTTGTACTTGTTACAAGATTTCAAGTTATTCATCTTGGAGCAAACCTGACTCCTCACACAGACTATATATATGTTCTTTGAAACTATTGTGCATTCAAGCCTCTAAACTATCATAACTTTGTTAAGACACCTATAGTAGATGGTGGTAGATGTATTGAAGAATACAATGACAAACATTGTTTCACACATCTATTTTGATCATGCTTGAACAAACCTTGGCATCCATCACTTGAGATTATTAATGTTGTATTTGTACCACGTGTGGATGTCACACGGTGAGCTAAGATCTATTGCATTAAGATTTCTCTTCTTCAAACACTCCTTGTAGACTGTCAAGTGTATTTAACATTTTTATTATTTCAACTTCAATGCTAAGAAAAGGTCCATTCTGTTTTCGAATCGTTCAAATAACATCTTGACCAAGTATTCAACCACATATTTATATGTACCTTATTTGCTTGTTTTTGTCTTGGACATCTATTGCTGATTTATTGCATCCATCCTGTGTGTAAGTGCTTCAATCATTTAAGCCATTAAAGTTTGTTTATTCAAATAATGATAAATATGTATATTGTATACTTTTCCTCAATGAACAACTAATATCCATGGCAAAAAAATTCAAGAATAGAGGAGTCGTAACTGCTTGAAATTTTGAAGGTGATGGATACTTCTTGGTGCAAGAATCTAAAAAACATACAATGATTGGGGTAGTTGACAAAGCTTCGTACTCAAAAAATTTGTTTTTGCAAGGAAATACTAGATCTCCCAAGTATGGAGCACTTCATGGGAGTTCTTGAACAACTTTAACAACTATTGAAGGAAAATCTCCATAAAATGTGGTAGTAAATTATTATGAAGAACACAACAGGAACACCCGTTGTCTATTGTTATGTGATGATGAGAGTATTTGGTTGTAGAAATAGTACAGAGTACACACAAATAACTAATAGTTTTGTTTTGTTTTATTTGTAAATAAGATAGCATAACATGATAGGAGAGTCAATGATGCAAACTCTAGTATATAGATGAATGTCTTGAAGTAGAGTTTAATTTTTATTACTCCATGTAAATTTTTGTCTTATTGATTGCAATTGGTTGTATTATTGAGCTTGGATACCAAAAAAAATGCCACTAAGGATATTTTGTTTTATTTTATTTTCATATTTTCATTAAATTTATGGACCATGGACAAAGCTATAAAATCTCTAATGAAGATATTTTGTATGTACACAATTTCAATGCAAATAATGTCACGAATTTTTTTTATGTGACAAGAGAAATACTCTACAACCAAAATAAAACCATTTTTTAGAATAAAAAATAAACTATGCCTTTCTCCATATTAGTTAAAATGGAAACATAGCTTAGAAACTCCCAACAATTCTAGGGCCCCATGAGATTGAATGTTGTGGAGTACATAATCTTTTTTAAACAAAATAATGGATGAAGGAAAAACATTTCTAGACAAAACAATGGATGAATGAAAAACATTTCTAGACAAAGCAATGGATGAAAGTAAAACATTTGAGCTTATACAACAACATCCACAATTATTCCCCAAATGCAGGTTTCAACACGACGAACAGTTGGCGCGCACTGCCTCGATCCGACCACCTCCCCGTGGCAGCCCGCATGCAGCTAGGATGTTTATCAACTCCACCACCCGCCTTCTCGACCTTCTTCTCACATACAGAAGGATCGCCTTGTCACTTCCAAGCCTGCGACGTAGGGTGGCGACACCCTGTCCTCCTCTATGCTTTCATGGCGGAGCAGATGAATTCAATGCGAGTCGGCACTAGGACAGGGTTTGGTATGGGTAGTGATATGAAGCTCTTCGCCATAGTTTTTTGGTTCATTGTTTTTGTTGGGTTTGGCACTTCTCTATTTCATCCTCAGGGTGGTGCTTGTTCAATTCTATTTGGCACTCCTCCCTAGTCTGTAAGTCTGCATTTTAGTGGTGCTTTCACTGGTTCCGGCGACGTGGGAAGCTCCCACCGCCCCGCTCTCTTTCTGCGCATAGTTTGGCCCTCTCTGCTGCGCCTCTAGCTAAACATGTCCAGGAAACGGGGAACTCTGCGACGTGCCAGCATGGGTAGGGGAAAATCCTAGAGAGGTTTTAGTTTGCAGGTGAAAGAGGGGTATGAACACCACATTTCCAAACCGTTCTGCATCCTTATTGAAGACTGGGAAGGAAGGGTCCTCAACTAGTAACTCGCTTCTAGGTAGGGCGATAGCCAAATTAACCATTACTGGCTTGTTAAAAACATGTTGGGTAATCTTGTGGACGACATGTTGAATAATTGGTCGGCTGCTCGCGATACTGTTCTTACTGTTAAAGCTAAAATGGTGGAAATGGACACTCAGCTCACTGCCCTGGACAACACATTTGCATGGAACTACATGGCAGGTACAGCATGGCATGTTGGCCTTGGGGACGGGGGCAGTGGGAGTGCTATTAGGGGTAGGTCGTGGGATGCTCGCATAGTTTCGGCTCCACAGGCCCCTCCCTTCCCCATTCCTTCGACCGTGGAGCCTCTGTTCAAACGAATGAAGGACGTCGACAGCCGGAACACTGAGCCACATCAAACTGCTTTGGCTACCACTACCACCACGACCAATATTTCGCAGGAAGAAGGATGGGGATGCCCCATCATTGAGGAAAACCCCCCCTCTTGAAGCATGCTCAGAGCGTCTGCTGATATGATCTCTAGTTTTAGGTTTTTTTGCCATCGTTGTCTAGTTTGGTTATTTCTCTGTGTATTTTTTAAAATGAACCCTGTATTTATGTCAAACACTGGCTACTATGATAGTCATACTATCTTAAACAGTTTCAACTCTCTTTTTTTAAACGACCCTTCGTTTTTTAGAGGCTTGGGTGGTGGCTTCACCACCTGAGACCTCCTCTGGTCAGGTTTTCTTTTGTATATCTTGTTTTCATAAATTAATAGAACTTTGCAGCTTTACAAAAAAAACATCCACAAGTATTAGCAAAGCTTAAAATTGTGTTGGTCATCTATGAAAGTATTAATATGTTACCATCACAAAAAAACTACACATACATAATTAGGAATCCATGATACAACAAACATTGTGGCCTTAGTCCCAAGCATAAGAAAAGAGTCCTCAAGTTAACAATTGGTCTAAGATCATCATAGGGTTGGATACTAACCTATATAAAAAATTATTCTACCTCAACACATCTATTTTACTTACAATCTTTTTTCTTTTAACATTCTATTACACCTTCTAAAACGATTACTAATTAATTATGTTTTAAATTAAAAATGAAATCGATTCATTTAAATTTGAAATCCACTTTAATCCAATACTTTAAACATTAAACATTACCTTTAAATCCACTTTACTATATAGTATTTTAAACAAGCTATAAACATTGCCTTTTAAATATACTTTACTTTACTCTAGTAGTTTACATAATCCATTATAATGGTTATCATAATGGTAAATAAATTTATTAACCCCATATATGCATTATACAACACTGCAATTTAAACAAGTGTTGCATGGCAGTGGATACCTGCCGAGGTTGGTAGGTAGATATGGAAAAACATAATAACTTAAATTATGCTGGAAAAACTCATCCACGTTGTGTTTGGCATATTGTGTTTGGTTGCAGTGCAACTTAGAGATTGCATTGCAACTTAGCTTAAAAACCACTGCCACCATGCTGGAAAAACTCATTCATGTTGTGTTTGGCACATTGTGTTTGGTTGCAGTGCAACTTAGCCTAAAACACACTGCCACCATGCTGGAAAAACTCATCCTCATTGTGTTTGGTTGCAGTGCAACTTGGAGATTGTATTGTAACTTAGCCTAAAAACCACTGCCACTACCCAAGTAAGGAAGTAGCCACCGACAGGTTTAAGCCTTTTTTTTCCTCTTGTAATTGCAACTTAGCATAAAAACCACTAGACGAATCACTTCCCACCAACACCTGCCTAGGAAGGACACTCACCGAGCAGAATGTCACAGTGCGTTTTCAGTTATACCATTACTACATAATGTATTATGCTTTCAGTTTACATTTACATTGCTTAATTCATTCTTTATGTACCCATATAGTTCCCAATCCTACAATTTATGTACCCATGTAGTTCCCAATCCTACAATCTCTTTACACATTCAGCAGTAGCCAATACACACCCAACATAATAAGAGCTTGAACGTTACAACACCGTGTAGTAGATTCTATACGTGATATACAAAACATAGCTTTGATTCATAATTCGGTCTCATAGCACAAGGCCTTGACTCTTGAAGAGCCCTTGAAAAATGTATATGTATATAAAGCATTGAGCCAACAATCAGCTAGAACGAGAATTACATATAGTAAAGTAAAGTCGTTTTACCCTTCCTTAGCTTAGCATTCCTCCAAAACATGATTACATATAGAAAGCATTATCTAAAAAGCATTAAGATTTTTAGATACTTAAAATTATGAATTTACTATTGCTATAATGATATTGATAAATCAAGATTATGAAGTAAACTAAAATAATATTATTCTTTAAATTTTGAAAGTTAATTTCAATATTATTCTTTCAATTTTGAAAGTTAATTTCAATTTAGCCTAAATTAGACTATTGATATTTAAAATAAAACTATTATCAACTGAAAAACTTGATATTAAAAATAGATGTATAAATTCATTTCAACAAGTTTTATATTCTATTATACTTTATAGTTGTGAACTTTGAGTTTGCAACATCTTTATTAAATCTTGAATTAAAATTAATCAAACCCAAAACATTTTATCATCTAAAATTTTAAAATTAAATACATTAATCTTATCATAAAATTAAAAACATTTGTATGAAGTTTAAAGACGTAATTATATATCTAAATTATAAGCATTTATAATTGCTTAAAAATAAAAAATAAAAATTAAAGCATTCTTATTCCTTTCAAGCCAACTAACTGATAAAATAATCGATATGAATACCATTGTAAAAGGTTAATATTTTAATATTGTTTCATCACTTATGCATCCATTAAGTGTTGGCCCTCCAAATGATCCATTTTTTTTTACATGTTTGATCTTTCTTATCTTTCTTAGCATAATGTTCGTGTAGAAAGTTTCAACTTAGAAAAAAAGTTCAGGAAAATTGAACAATATCTAGAAAATTGAACGTGAGAGGGGCAGATGATGGCATGCCACTAAACATAGACGTAAGAGATGGATTTTGTTCCCGCTGAAGACAAGTTTCCTATGCTCCAAAGAAAATGCATGGCACTTCGAGACCCTTTTCTTCTTAGTATGGCTTACCATGGTAGGCAGGCGCAACAAAAGTGGTCGGTAGCATGGATCATGAACTGCAGTTTATCATCCATTTACCTCTAAATCCGGTATGTTGTTCTGATGTAACAGAAAAAGAGATCGGTTGCGCTCGAAGTGAAAAGAGAAAAAGAAATAGAATCTCAAACCAACAGCCCACTCAGTGATCAAGAATTAAAGCTATAATTCTTCACTCTACTATGATCCTTCCCACTCAGTGGTTGTCAGATTTATTGGTTCACCCATTGAGGTATGAGTGAAGCACCCAGTGATAAGCAAGCAATTGTCCGAGTCGAGAGGCTTTACATTTGGCATCATGAGTTTAAGAATCATCCACTGCAAAACCTACTTGGAAGACGTATGTAATAGATATCATATGTAACTTGTCCTTGCCATTTTACATTGAAAAGTGACGTCAGTGAAGCCCACCTGGTTATGTGTTTTGTTGAATAAGTAGGTTGGGTTATGTTGGAAAGATGCATGAAATAGGTTCCCTGGTTATATCTTGTTGAAGGAGTAGGCTTGACGATGTTTTATTGAAGCTTATATATTTACATTAAGCATCATTAAATCTTCCTATTAAGAAAGTCCATTAAAAATCATTCCCTCCCATGGACATGCCTTGTGATTAATATTGGGATTCACTTTATTGTTATTATTGTTGTGGGATTCGAACCTAGTCTTTGATTAATAAGTGGCAGGAGGGTCGGATTCCCACCATACGAGGACTACCACTCAGCTAACACTTTAAACCAATTTTAGGGAGGGATATTGATGAGACATAATAACGCTGATGAAGGACAAGAGATTGATTACCGTCTCAGCCAAAGAAAAAAATGTTCAAAATTTGAAATGCCTCAATCTCATCGAGTGGTTGTAGGTGGTTGTTAATGTTGAAAGCTCTAATCTAAGTTCGTTATCTATCCTAACGGTCATACCGTTAGAGGTCAGTTATACATTATGTATTATATATGTACCATTGTGTACTATTGATTAATGGAGCAAATTTGTGAGCCTTTTCCGTCAGTTATATTTTCATTCTTGTTTGCTCTCTATTTTCTTGATGATTTAACAGTGGTATTAGAGCCATATAAGATCAGTGGCCTTGGTTGAGAGAGTTCTTGTTAAATTGCGTGAGAGAAGAGAAACCTACTAGAACATTTGAGTTCTTCGAAGATTGGAGAGGAATTAAAAGACTCTACAACAAATATGGAGAAAGGAAAATTAGGCAATAGTTGGCCAAAGTTACATGTACGTGAAGAAAAAGATGAAGACGAAGATAGAGCAACACAGTTGGAAATCGTTGCCTAAGAAAGAGTCTGCCTAGGTTGAACATAACGCTGCCAATTTGCTGTAAGAATAGGTATTTGCTAAGATAATTTGAAAATTCCCAATTTGAAAATTCATAATCTGTTGAATAAAGAATGCCCAAATCAGAAAAGTTCCATATGAGAAACGCACGGGAGAAGATGGGCAAACTGTGAGTAAAATTTATTGTTCTTAGGGAAGATATGGTTT
>LPNX010963253.1:0-14652 GCA_001517045.1 Pseudotsuga menziesii | reverse complement strand
GTAATCCTAAAACCACCTCTTGGTTAGTGGTCATCCCAAAACCACCTCTTGATATCTTTGATAGTTTTATGGTCAACTTAAAACCATTAGTTTTTGGTCAACGTGAAACCATGCAACTTCGTAGAAGTCTTACTACTTCTGCTAGATTTTGTGTCAAAGAGATTTTCAACCATTAGTAGCTCAGCTTTTTGAGTTTTACTCTCTGAATTTGCTTGACACATTTGATTGTTAAGTAGGCGGTTTTTAAGGCAATATTGAACTTAAGATTAAGGGGGGATGTTGAAAGCTCTAATCTAAGTTCGTTATCTATCCTAACGGTCATACCGTTAGAGGTCAGTTATACATTATGTACTATATATGTACCATTGTGTACTATTGATTAATGGAGTAAATTTGTGAGCCTTTTCCGTCAGTTATATTTTCATTCTTGTTTGCTCTCTATTTTCTTGATGATTTAACAGTTAATGCATTTGTTCACTTGCCAATTGTGCACACAATATCCACTTGTGCATTCAACTGAACTTGTCCTTGGTTCCCATACTTTCATTTTCATTTGTTCATGTAAACATTTATCTTCAGCTTGTCTCAAAACCTCAACCACGTAAAGCCCAATTGTTCACAATAAAATAGGCCTGTAAATTTTGGTTTTTACGAAGAATTTAATGTGAAAAAAAAATGTTAGTTGCAAGTACAATGTATGATGACTAATAATTTTAAAACATAGTTCTAACACATGAATTACTTGTCCGAACATGGAACTGACCACAACCACGTTTAAGCCATGCACAATCGCATGGAAAATGTCCCCTACGGTATTGTTCATATGCAACTGGGGCAATCATACCAAGGTTTCAGTTGTATTTTGTCCTAGGTCCAGGTCCTACAAGCCATTATTCCCAAATGAATATAATGGACATTGGGTCCTACAAGTAGTCATTCCCAAACGAATACAATGGAAGTTGATGCTGTTGTTCAGGAATAAACACCCTTATAACCTAGGGTCTGGGGTTACCAACTTACTTCTAAAACTTACAGACAAGTAGCTTTACCTAAGTACAGAAAGGAAATAGGAAGAAATATTGAACTCACCTGATTATCGACGGTTGATCCAAGCTTTATCTTCTTCCGCTCTGCTTCTCTCCAAAGCTTTCAGGAATGCACCTCCTTCACCTGCAAAGATCAAATTCTCCAAGTACAATCTTATACATGTATATATAATAGGTTAGATAAATAACATATATAGTGCTTAATCAAATATATTCATCAAACGCTAATACATGAAAGAGACTCAACACAATGTTGGAAGAAGAATTCTCTTTATTAACAATCAGTGAATGAGATAAGTGTACAACCCAACGCATGAGACAAGGACTCCTCTACAACCAAAGGACTCTGAGCTCTGCTGCTCCAAGTCTTTTGAAGATATACCACCAGCATAACTTTTCTCTCCAAAATTGATTCCTTAATGCCCTCCCCAAGGCCTCTATTTATACTTTGGTAAATATAGTAGTTTCAAAGGTTGAGGAGGTTGAGATGGTTGGGGTAGTTGATGATTAAGGCCCAACTAATCTCCATTAATCGTGATTTATATTTTTTAATGTCGAATGGAGATGTACACGACTATTAATATAGGCAACCCGCGTATGACACGTGAGTCTCTTAAAGGAAACCCGCGTATAGATTTGTACGCGGGTTGCAATGGAGATAGTCGCGTACAATACACGAGTTGTCAACGAGAATAGTCGTGTATGTACGTGAGTTTCAATGGAGATAGTTGCGTACGCCAATCTACACTTAGAAAAATAAAATGGCAAGCTGGATGAAGGATAAATGCATCTCATGTCATGCCCATCTATAGTGTTTTGGAAAACTTCAATCCTAAAATGTCCTTCTGTGTACCAACATAAGGAATTGTCGGCACTCGGACGGAGAAGTGCCATTTGGGTTGATAACAGATGCCCCCTAATGTGTGAGGTCAAATGGAAGCGATGGCCGAAATACATTATAATCATTGTCTTTGGAAAACTCAGAAGTCCAATGGAGCAGAGGTAGTACCTGAAACAAATATATAATAATGTCATATACAAAGTCATATCCGAGGATGCTAGGTTCAATATACTGGAACATTAGCTCATTTACAATATTTGAGTACATCATATAGTACGGGTACAAAACCACGTATATTACAAAGGTGGATCGAAGCCACAATATACAATAATGATGAATCTTCAAAAATTTGGAAGCTGTGTAAGTAACCACAACATAATCTTGCGCAACTTAGTCCATGGATGTGAAACTAAGGTCTTCATAAACAATCCCAAAGAACCAATACAATCCAAGCCATGTGAATAGATGTTATTGAAGTCAAACATGGAGCGGATTCAACATATTGTCAATTTATAGGTAATAATCGACAACTGAAGCAAAGGAATTCACCAATAATGAAAGTGAATCCTGAGGTATGATCGTCAAAACTCTAGGTCTTCATCGTTAGGAAGTGCTGATGCGGAACCATACTGTGATAAGGAAGGCAATAGATCCTCCAACGGATCACAAGAGTGACTAGGAACTGGGTAAAGGAAGGGAGACACAAGTAGTAACAGATACGACAATGATGGAATCAGGATATAGATCAGACACATGGTTAAGTCCTTGAACAGTGAACACGACATAGAGATGACCCAAGGAAGCTTTTAACTTTATAGATAGTACAACTAGACTTATTTGTCATGTAGGAGACATGATCAGATTCCCCAGGTAGAACTGACAAGAAGAGGAGTAAGAAACTCAAAGTAATAGCTGAACTGAAAAGTGAACACTAAGACATGAGTATCGGAAAAAAAGTAGAGTGATTTGTTCAAGGATGACATGCTGCCACTAACTGAGAACCAAAAGAAAACTTCTTCCTTACCTTCCCTATTAAATTTTAATGAGTCCAGGAAAGTCAACTCGAATCCCTCTTCATTTTTTGACAGGCTTGAAGAGAAGAGGGAATAATGCTTGATAGTGTCATAGATTCGTGGATTTTATGAGCCCTAACTAGTACATGTTCACTCGGTGTTTTCATATTTAGAGAGTCTGAAAAACTCCAAAGAAGACTCCAGGGGGTCCTTTTTCGTCCAATTTAGTCTCCTGAGGCCGGAAAAGTATAAAACATACCACAGAAGAACTCTCTTAACTTCCGTAGAAGAAAAGGTGAACCTTTTTCGTACTTAGTCAGGGAGGTCCGAAAAAGGTTAAATTACCACCTACCCAACACTCCTTCGAGAGCAGCATATAGCTTGAGTTTAACGAGTGTGAAGGAAAGCAAGATCACTCAAAAAGATTCATTTGAGTACGAGAAAAGGGGCTTACAACAATAAACTCGATGCTTTGTTCTTGGTGTTTAACGAGCATGACAAATACACAAAGTACACTCGGAATCTTTTTCATGTTTAGGTCCAGAGCACGAAAAAGAGAAAACTAAGATCATACCGGGAGTTCCTTTTCCGTAAGTTTAGTCCCTCAGGTCCGAAAAAGTGATAAACCTATACCTGAGAATACTCTTCTCAATTCCGTAGAAAATAGAGTGATCTGTTCTCATATTATTCCACATAGTCCGAGAAAGAGATAACCTACCACCAATATGGATGCCCATTCACGTATTCTTAATGATCTTGAATGGACAAGTTTACTCGGCAGTCAAGTCTGTTTTAAGGAGTTAGACCTGGGCCTAAAGAAACTCCATAAGGGTGGGGAGTCCTATAAAGGGATAGCTTGTAAAAAGAGACCAAAATGAGGCTCAATTTGGCGTGAAAAATAGCTAAAAAGATTCCCCTGAACCTAAGATAGCTGCAGGATGAGTATCAAAAAACAAAATAGGTTCTAAATGAGGATACTCATAGGAGGAAAACCCTATCCACGGAAGAACAATGGTAAAGACAAGGACCTAATGGTTAAAAATACCATAGTCCATGGTCAAAATGTTAATTCTAGGTTTAAGATGGAGTAGGTATAAATGCAGAATGCATGTGAAACAACAAAAAACCATCCTATATGAGCAAAAACACCTTAAAAACGATGATAAACATGTCACATGGAAGAAAAGATATGGTATTAGTTTTAAAAATTATGAACTATAGGGAAAAACCCACTTGAAAAATAAATTTTCTATAAATAGTTCAAAACATAAATAAAAACTCACCATTTTATTTTTTAACCCAAAAAGACAAGTTTTCACCTCTACCTTTGATTGCTCGGTGTGGACGATCCGGTGGACCATTCCCAAATCCGCAAGTGTCAGGTAAAACTACACTCCATGCTCTTTCATTTGATCCAAGCAATTGTCAAAATTGAGCCCTAATTTCATGTTTTTAAACGCCTTCAAAAAAGCAACGCTATGTACGCGGGTTTGGTATATTAAAAGTCTCATACACGCGTTTTGTATGTGGGTTTCCTGAAAGACAGTCGCGTACAATACGTGGCTTGCCTTAAAAGACAGTTGCATATGCTGCGTGAGGTGAAAAAAGAATATCTAGGGTCAAAAATTTCAAATTTTGTATGAATATGATGGTTGGCAATTGCTTGGTTATTAGATTGAAAGATGGTGCTTGAGTGGAGGGAGTGAGAACATGAAGACATGGACCAAGAAGCTCTTCAAGATTCCCCCACAGTGAATGTTTTACATCAAAGTGGGTTATTGAAGTTTTTCTATACCTCACCCATGCAGGCCAATGTCTGCCTCTTGGAGTTCTTGATAAATTATTGGGATCATGATTTGGGCATGTTTGACCTTCAAGGTGAGTCTTTGGAGATTACTTCTGAGGATGTCTATTTTATTGTTGGTTTATCATGACGGGGAGCTCCGGTGAACTTGGAAGGCACCGGCAGAGGTGATGACCCTCTAAGTGTACAGAACTATATTGATATATACTGCAAGGCAGGCACGCAAAAGAGGGGTACTTGCATCCCTATTGTTCGCATTCACAACGTTCCTTTACAGGTGTTGGGGAGCACTATACTGAGGGTTGCAGGGTCATCATCACTTCACCTTGCAACTCGAACCAGATGAGACTAGCAGTAGACTGTATGCAGGAAGCCCTATATGACTGGTGATGGGGAGTGGTCCTAATTATGAGAAAACAACTCTCTGACTGCAAAAGAGGCAGGAGGAAGAATTTTGGTTATTCCAGCATACTAGTAGCCTTCTTCTTTGAGAGAGTGTTGGGATTGAGTCCTATAGTACCCTTGCCAGTTTGTTCTCCTCGTCAGCCTAGGGTGAGTAGATGGGGAGATATTTTCCTCCGCCAAGGAGGTGGTGGATCAGTACAGAGTGTCTAGGATGATGACTTCTACTTTTGGTGGGAGCGACAGTTGCCAGCTTTGGAGTAGTTTCCATATGCTGGAATGGATTTTCGTGGTGATACTGACCTCGTCCTCCCTCCAGGAGGAGCATGCGGAGAGTTAGGTAATTTTTATTTTTATAGAGATATATACATATGTATAAGAGTTCTAATCCTTTTAAAATGTCAAAATGCAGATATTGGACCAGTCCGCCCTGAAGGGCATCCACACATGTATATGCATCCTGTCTTGGGAGAAGACCAGGGCTTGATTAGGGTTCTTGAGGGGAAGCTGGCCAGGCTTACCCAGAGAGTACCTACCTTACGGATTGAGCACATCCCAACCATCATGCAGGAGTTAGTGGTTGGTGTACCACATGTCTAGATACGCCTTCTGAGGCGAGTAGCCAGAGCAGTACTTATGTACATAGATGTTGTTGAGGCTACTGAAGCCAAGGAGGCTGAAGAAGCCAGAGTGCAGGGTGACCGGGGGGACCAGGGTGGTCCAACTTAGATCTAGGAGAATTTGATAGACTTTGATCCATATTTTGTATATTTTTTGTATATTATACAGTTATGACGGGATCTGGGGATCAGAGACTCGACCTATCTATATGGACAGATATTCACATATATATATTTTGTCGGTTTATTTACAAATGTTTTTTATGTGTTTGTTGTATACTTTTATGTAAAATGTGTTAAATGTCAATCCAAGATGTAATTAGCATATGCATCAGTTAATGAATTTTGATTCCTTGGAATATGATTGAATGTAATGAACTCAAAATTTCTTTCCAATAACCTAACTTGCATAAACTGGCGCAATAGAATAGGGTTCCACACCTAATAAGCCCGATTGAGCAGGGAAACCACCAGTTGAGAGTCCAGTCAGACTTCTAGTTGAGTGATACCACGTGACAAAGCATCCCATAGAAGCTCAATGACAGCCCTATATTCAGCCACATTATTGGAAGCAGGACCTAAGCAAGCGCCTCCTGAGGCAACTAACTATCCTGAGGGCGAATAAATGACCCATGCAGCCGAAGATAAATTACAAGTGTGGCGACTGGCGCCATCAGCGAAACCTACGAACCTCTCAAAAGACATCTAAAACAACCAGCAGATGGTGTGTAAAAAACACAAACCGACGATCTAGTGTACATAAAAATACATAGAATAAAATACAAGAAAAAGTGTTAAGCCTAAGCATAGTACTTTTTCAGATAGAGCCCATTTCTAGGCTCAGCCAGCTTATTCCCATCGAAATATATCAATTCATATGCACCCTTGTTTAACACTTTCGACATGATATAAGGTCCTAACCACATAGACCTGAACTTTCTTGCCCCCAGGGGTTCTTCTTCTTGGTCCCAGAGCAAAACAAGTTCCCCCTCAGAGAAAATTTGAGGCTTGACCGATTTATCATATTGGCTTTTGACCCTATTTTCATGAGCTTGGTTTGCTGTCAACGCATCTCTATGCTATTCCTCAAGGTGTTCTAAATGTAATAGATGTTCTTCAAGCTCAGTCGTATCAGGTAACACATGAATAGCAATTCTTAAAGACGGGATTTCACATTCAATTGGGGTAACAGCTTCCACTCCATGGACGAGTTGGAAGGGTGAAAACACTGTAGCAGTTTTTACATTAGTCCGATATGCCCAAAGTGCAGGATATAGCATGGTATGCCAGTTGGAATGGGCTGCATTAATAGTACATTTGAGGATAGTCTTCAAAGTTTTATTAACAGCCTCGACTTGACCGTTTGCTTGAGGATAGAAAGAAGATGAATGTTCTTGTCTAAATCCTAGCATAGTGGTCAATTCAGTCATCATGCTATTTTGGAAATGACTGCCATGGTCAGTGACAATCACTTTAGGTATACCGAATCGTGCAATAATTTGATTGAACATGAAAAAATCTGCAGTTTCCCCATCAGCTTTAAAGGTGGGCATTACCTCTGCCCATTTCGTAAAATAGTCTACAGCGACAATGATATATTTGTGCCCCCCAGCCGAGGCTGGGTTACACGTCACATAATCAATCCCCCACTTCATGAAGGGGCCCACTGAGATGACGACAAATAACGGAGCGGGATGTGACCGCATTTTTCTGGTGTAAAGCTGACAAGGATGACAACGCTTCATTGCTTCCACACAATCTTTAAAGGTTGTGGGCCAGAAATAACTGGCACGTAATATCTTCTAGGCCGTTGCTAACCCAGATAAATGACCCCCACACTCTCCACTATGGGCATCATTTATGAAAATCTCCACTTCCTCGTGGGTAAGACATCGATGCAAAACGGAATCTACCCCCCTACGGTATAAAGTATCTCCTATGATGAGGTAGTTCTTGGCATGTAGGCGTAGTTTACGTCATTCTTCCCGCGAGAAAGCTGCAGGATACTTCAAAGTCTGGAGATAGATAAGTATATCTCTGTACCGAGGGTCAGAGATGGAAATCAAAAAGATGTGCTCATATGGGAATGAGTCTTCTTCAATAGATACATCCTCTTCTACTAGAAATTTTGCAATAAGCTCAGCAAAAACTAAGGATTTTTTGGATTTGGCAGATTGAAAATCCAAGTCAAACTCTTGGAGAATGACTATCCATTTGTTGAATTTGCCTCCAACTATCCATCGGGACAAAACATATTGAAAAGGATTAACATCTGCTACTATCATCGTAGTCCTTAGTAAGATGTAGTGACGTAACCTCTGAACAGCATTAACAGCTGTTTGTTACCACATAAGTTGTACTTATTGGTTTTTGATCAAGTGAACCTGGTGAACCGGACAAGGATAACTTGTTCGGACTTAAGAAGACCTTTGGAAGTACTTTTGGAAAGTGCTTGTTGTACTATATCACATGTTCATACCCCATGGGGGAATTGTAATAAATGTTCTAGCATGATAGTGTCTATAAAAGACTCGGTCTCTTAGACTTTATTTGTCAATCCGATCATCCCAGGGTGTTTTTTCCCTTTGTTATTATTGGTTGTTGAATAAACGACCGATAATTTCTGAGTTTTTCACTCCATACCTCCAAGGTTGGGGTGGTCGGCTTGGCATTTAGGCCTATTTAGGTTATTAGAGTCTATGTGTCAATGTATAAACATTCTAGACATCATGGTTGAGTCATATGAACATGTCTAAGTCCCCCTAGGTTTTTTTCAAGTTTTCAAATTTTTAGTTTTTTCAGTGTTTTTTATTAAAATTTAATTTTTCCAAAACTTAGGCTATTTTTTAATAGTTTAATTGGAAAATTTGATTTTGTAATAAAAGTGGGCCAAATAGTCTGTTTCAGTCATGTAGGTGCTCATTTTCAAGCTAAGAGCACCATGTAAACCCATGGACCCACTATTTCCTAGTTTTGAGTGATTTTCCATCACTCAGGTCAGAAAGCCCCAAAAATCATTTATTGATTATTTTAATTAATAAATTGATGAATAATGGAACAAATCCAAAATCATAGATCAGTGGATTCTCAGCCGATTTGATTGAAATCAGTCAAATCTGAACCAGATTGACTGGATCTGACAAATCCTTGACTGAAGGAGGTGATCAAATCAGATCCGGAGTTGATCTTCAGCATCCTTTATGGGAAATTTCACCCGCCCTCTCTCCTCCACACGTTTTGGCTGATATGGATGAGTTTTGGTGGATGCTTCAGTCAACAGGTTGAGGTGTCAGTCAGATCAGCCCTCCGATTGACAATTGCATTTAGTGAGACTCAGATCTGGCTCAGTTAGACACAAATTAGGCATTAATGGACTCTCCTTCAGCTACAGTGGTCTATCTCCTTGGGATTTGTGCCCCCCTAGGCTAGATCTCCTGTTTTCTGTTTAAATAAAGCACAGGCTACCTCTTCCAAGCTAGTTAGAGTTGGATTGAAGGGCTTGCTATTGTAATATTGTTGTAATATTTTGATTGTTGAAATAAAGAATCTTTGGAGGCCAAATGGTGTAATGCTCTCATATGTGTGGATTAAGCATTGTCTTACGGCTATTGATGTTGCCGGCTCTTCTCTCAATTTATGCATCTGAACCCTGACTGGCTTGAACGATTCAGCTGAATCAATAGGAGTATAGTTGGGCAAGTAAGGTTACTTGTTTTTCTTATATCTCATAGCATTAATGTTAGAAGATCTAGATTATACATGTTTAATAAGTTTATTTGCATGTAATTCTTGTCTCTTTTTCATATATATATCCAGACCTCGTGAGGTTTCGTGCAGGATTGTGTGTTTAGTTTTCAGGTAGCAAGGATTGGACGAGCTTTGGATCTAGTTTGACTCCAATGTACATCCAAAATCTTTGTGAAGACATTTCCCCTCTGTATTCCACTAACAAGTTTCCATTGCAGATCTACTTCAGCAACAAGCACTTCTCTTCTCCTTTTCCTCCTTCAAAATCAATCTTTTTTTACCTGGTTACTTTGTTCACAGCTTTGATGCTGTTTAGATCTATTATCTTAAAGTAAATTTAACATAGATCTATCTCCTCAAAGCCCATAATCTAGATCTTGTTCTTAAAAGGTTCCATAAGCATTCTAGATCTGGCTTCAAGGATATCGTCCTTTTTGCATGGAATTTTAAAGAGAATTTGTAGCTTGCATGCATTAGATTTCTATTTTCTGTTATAAAAGATAAATCTAGAAATTAGTGCACATCATATTGGCTGCCTAAAAGGCGAGCCAAGATCCCAAGGAAAGCTTCCTTTCCTTGGTTCCCTTTTTACCCTTTTTAACTAGTTTTAACTTAGCTTTTTTTGGTTAAAAGTAAGCTGACCCAAAGGTACTTTCAGAGTGCTTTTGGGCATATTTCAGTCTAATGAGCTTGCTAGTTTTTAGAAGGTATAATAGAAAAGAGGAGTAGCTGCTGTTCGAAAGTGACTTTTGGGCCTTCTGAATCCCCCCAGAGGTCTCCCTTTTTTACTGAAATCTTTAATTTTTGCACTTTGTAAGCTCTTGGTTTCATTCTATATAAGAATCAAGAGGCGTCATATCAATTTTCTGATATTGCAACCGCTGTTAATAAAAATAATTCTGAATAGGCTCTTTCGAGCCCATTCCCCATCCCCCCTTGGGGGATTTGCGTCAGTGTCATTTTTTGCTTTTCGTTCATCTTTTTTCAGTCTAGCGTAGTACTAATCTGCAGGGTAGTATACTTTTATTTAAAATCAATTCCATATTCCATTTCTATTGGTTTCAAAGTAACTTTAATACTTACCCCACGAGCCTCCCTTTGAGCCGAAAGGTGAAGAAAGGTTTGTGGTAGTCTAATTAGAAAATTGTGGTTTGCTTATCTTTTTATGTTTCATTTTCTATCATCATTTGTTTCAGTAACCATAATAAAATCAACCCCTCCTTGATTCCCCGATTGAGGTCCACTTGGACCGAAAGAGGTTCCTGGAGGGTTTTCTTTTTAACAAGAACATCCATCTCAAAATTTACTAAAATTGACAAGACTCCGGTGTGTATGCTCTGCACTTGGCTGCGGTTCGTTCGATCAGTCAAGATGTATCAAAAGCACTTGAGTGACTAGTATAATTAGGATTCACTCTCCCAAATTGAAAAACCATCAGGTGAAAATCCAACACCTAGATCAAACCATTACGGTGGAAAAATACCCAAAGGAAGCGGGAACTTCTAAAAAGTGACCTCGGGGCGCCGATCTCTGTCACACCCTAATGGGTGCGTTATAAACAATAGCCCCTGAGACTCCATTCAACCCACATATTCCTTGCGGGTAGCCGTGAAGGTTTAGTTTTGGACATACTCCAAGTACTCTCGGGTATATCTGGAGTCCACCCCTTCGCCTAATTTTAATCAACTCATATTTCACATTAACTTAAAACGTACCTAGAGGCAATTGCAAAACATTCACTCCAAGCACATGCAAGTACATTGATTTTATTTTGACTCCATTTTAAGGCATTGGTTATTTTCTTGCTATATATATATATTATATATATATATTGTGTCTCAACACTGTGCTTTCGTGCGCTCATTTTGTATCTTGTCATCTATGGTTGTTTATGGTTAATTTTCAAACTCCTAAGTAACTCATTCAGTTTAACATCACCGTACTAAGTAATTTAGCCTTACTAACTTAATAGGGTCTACCCCCCTTGGCTTCGCTAGGAGTTGAGCCTAAATGGAGGAGTCAAGAACAAGGTGACAGCCTTGACTCGAGACTTGCCCCCAAGGACACACCGAGTGGTTTGAAGATTTCTACCACGTGACCCAGGTGTGTGAAAGGTGGCAACACTTTTTGGCGCCGTTGCCGGGGATAAATCTTTTTATTCCTGAGTACGACTTAGCTTAACTTTTTTCTAAACAACTAAAAAGATAAAAACTTTTGATTGATCTAGTCTTTAAAAAACATAAAAAATAAAACTTGATCCATCTGGCGACTCCACTGTCTAACATCCCTCCAAGAATTTCTACTCGAAGAAACCGCCATCAATTATTCAATCCTCTCCCTAATCTCGAAAGGTTTATTAGGGAAATATTGAATAGGAAGAATTCTCGTAGAAACCTTGAAGATTTAGGAGACCAATCCCTCTCAGATATCCATCACATATTTGTAGAGAGTCATGTTCACCAATCTCAAGAAATGACGGAAGTATTCAAACCCCTTGACTTTTCTCAGATAGCAGGTGCTCCCCATGCCATTCCAAAATATGCTATCAAGAAGATCCCCATATTTCAGGGCAATAATGCCATCACTGCCAAGTCTCACCTTCGAAAGTTTGAAAAGCACCTGGTTAGTTATTGCAATGATGCTGCCCATGACCATGACGATGTCAAAATGAAGCTCTTTGCTTTATCCTTAGAAGATGATGCTGAAGAATGGTACTTCGACCTAGATGATGATTCATATAAAACTCTTAGTGAATTCCTAGAGGGTTTTAAGAAGAAATGGGGAGAAAAGAAAGAACTAAGACATCTGCTTGCTACCCTTCATAACATTAAGAAGATGGAGAATGAAACCATGGATGAATTTAACACTAAGTTCAGGCGTGTGGTGGCGGACCTCCCTAACGAAATCAATCCAAAGGATGCCTCCATCCTCATATCTTACTTCGAAGCTTTCACCGGTGATTTGAGCTACTAGTTAAGAGACAAAGAGCAGTCAAACTAAAAACTGCTCAGGAATTGGCCGAGAAAATAGAAAAGAATATGCAGTATTCAGGAAAGTCCAACATTCCAGGTCACACTAGGGGAAACAATTCCTGCAAGAAAGAGACCAATGGTAAAGTCGTTGAATCAGAATAAAAGGGAACTTCTAAAGATCCCATGGAAAAGGTGACGGACATGATAAAAAACTTGGTTACTAGTCAAAACCAACTAATGGCCAATCATTCTGCACACTTGAATCACATTCATAATAGATTGATCACAATGGAAAAGAATAATGGACCTAGGAACTTTCAGCCCAAGCAAAATCAGATGTATCAAGATAATTTTCCTCAACAGGAGCCTAGGATTCCAAACCAGTTAGACTCAGCTAACATGGTAAAAGAAGTAATTCCATGGTGTAGACCCTGTGAACAATTCCACCAAGAAAGCACTTGTTATGTTGCAAATCAAGTCATGGAACATGGACTTCCCGAGTTCAGTAATCAGGAAACAACTTCAAGCGAGCCTGATCATATATACATGGTAGGCCAGGCCTACCCTTTGTCACCAGCTAAAAAATACACACCTAAGGATGAAACCATTGCAAAATCTTATAGTGAAACTTATGAGGAAAACTATAATGTACATGATGGGACTCCTACGTGTTCTCCATATAATGATGACAGTCTGGAAGGTTTACTGCCTTGTGACCTTTTCTCTAAAGAAGATGAGTACGAAAATGAGGACAAGTATAGCTTGGAGCATGATACAAGTGATGAAGACTCCCTTATCCCTGACAAAGATATTGATGAGGAGTCCTAGACATTCATGGAAAATCTGGTCTATGACATGAATAAAGAGGAAAATAATGGACCATGTGGCCTTGGGAAACTTTGATATGAAAAAGGAGCATGCAGTTTATCCACATGATTAGTCTGAGCCATATATCAGTATCAGTAATGAAGACAAAGAAAACTTGATATCGGAACCTGATATCAGCAATGGGGAATCCATCACATCTAACATAGATGATGGTGATGACTATTGGGATTTTTCTGGATATCTTATTAAGAATGCTATCTATGCTATATCCAGCAAGGGGAGTGTCTATTTAGAAATTTGTGGAAGCCCATTCTACTATACTTCCATAGAGGGAAGCATGGATCTGGAGACCTTGGAAAACCTTTGTATGGAAGAGGAGCATTCAGAATTTTCATGTGATCATTCAGAGTCATATCATGCAGAGCCGCACAAGGGTATCAGTAATGAAGACATTGAGAAGCAGTGTTGTGAAAAGTCAGATGTGATGCAGTCAGTGGAATATCAGTCTCAGCCATCTTTTTCACATATAGAGGTTCCTTATGGTTTGGAGCTACTTGGGGCTTGTGCAACGAGTTATCATTTGATAAGCCCCGGTGATCAGTATGATAATGTAGTTAGTCTGCCTCATCATTCTGATTGGTATATCAATCTTATCCAGTCATGGATAGAAGCAACCTGCATGAGCACATACAAGTTGGGGAAGAATTTTTATGACATTATTCATGCCTATGATCTCCCATCCATCCCGCCCATTCTAAATCATCACGCAGGTTTGCATTTTCTGAATAAGGTATCCTTACTTTGGCTTGTAACCAAAGACAAGGAAATTTTTTTTATGTTAATAAAATGCTTAGGTGGTTACATTGGATTTCTGATTACACGTAACCCTTTTTATATCATGGTTAGAGTAGGAAAATAAGCTCCTTGAAAGAGAGCATTTACTTTCTGCATTTCTATTTTATACTTAGCTATAATAAACCTTTGCTTCTTTTAGTTAGTTACATTTATTTTGTTTAAATAAATCAGCTTAATGGTTCATTTCGTTTTTATATAAAGCTTGTGCTACTGAGGTTTTCTTGTCAAGTTGAGATGTTTTTACAAGGTATATAAACCAGATATTATGGTGTTCTCGTATCCTCTCCTTGCCTCAAATACCAGATCGAGCACACGTCCCACAGTTGGAGACAGAATGTTACCATCTAAGTTGTACTTAGTGGTTTTTGATCAAGTGAGCCTAGTGAACCAGACAAGGATAACTTGTTCGGACTTAAGAAGAACTTTGGAAGTACTTCTGGGAAGTGCTTGTTGTACTATATCACATGTTCATGCCCCATGGGGGAATTGTAATAAATGTTCTAGCATGATAGTGTCTGTAAAAG
>LPNX010963243.1:0-42725 GCA_001517045.1 Pseudotsuga menziesii | reverse complement strand
GTGGACGTGGTAACCTGGCTTAAGGAAGAGGGGTTAAAATTCCGCTTATACCTTTTTCCGTTTCGCAGCAACCCGCTTTGCTCGTCAAAGAGAGTGTCACCTGCAAACATATGTTAGTACTACTAAACTAATAGTCGGATTCAAACAGCAATATACCCTTTTCGGCCAATAGTATTTTAATCCTTAAGCCTAATAAATTCAAAAACTTACCACGGGGACCTTTGAAAAACTGTCGTTCAACTTCGCTGACAGAAGTGCTTGTATCAATGGAAAACTCTGTCACAAAGGCCTCCAATGTGTGCGTCGTCCAGAAATCGACAGCGCGGGATACCTCGTTGTTCACGTGTTGCACAAGGTTGACCCTTGCGGGGGTCCACACAGGAATCCGTCGAGCTTGAAAGTTCGTCCTCCTCTCTGTTAACCTAGACAACCACTGGTGCAACTCTATATGGAAACGACCAAAGAAAATTTCATAAGTATCACAAAAAACATACCGTTGTAAAAAGTCACTTGCGCTTCGACACGGATTCGTATTCTCTTGCTGCGCGAATTGAAAACAGATCTCAGCAAACCAATCACTGATGTCCTTCAGAGAGGGCCTCCAGAACATAGCCCTTGTGGTACAAGGTAAACCCCTCTTGAGCAGGTACTGAGTTCAACCGACAACGGAACCAATTTGTTGGGCAGTAGGGCAGACCCGAGTTAATTCTTATGCGTCGCACCAACAAAAGACCCACCGTGTTGGCCCTTTCGGCAACAACCTGCGCGCAGGTTGCAGTCTCACCCGAAACAGCAATGGGGTGCCGCAGAATCAGGTTTCTGCATGCAGAGAGGGGTATTACTGTACCTTAGCCTTTAAAAGCAATTATTAATCAACACTTGTAAATTTATCATTCATTCACATATGACTTCGCAGCACAATAAACAAACTAAACTTGCATAACCCACTACGGGGAATTCACAGCGAAGCTTATTACTAGCAGTGATCTTATGTTATCAGATGTACTCAGTTTAATGCATGAAAATAACAGAAGCAGAAATAACACAATAAAACCACGACACCAAATATAACGTGGTTCACCCCCAGTGTAGGGGCTACGTCCACAAACTGCGTTTTATTCCTCTTTCCTCAAAACCACAGTTGATATGCGCACTCAGCTACAGATCCCTTCAGTCCTTAACAGCTACGCACACAGCAGCAGGCTTCTGCACACACAGCTGCAGATATTTCTTTCTTTTCTTACAAAAACCCTCTGCACACACAGCTGCAGAGGTCGTCCACGCACACAGCTGGGACTTATCCTTTCCTTACAAAAACCAACCTTACTTCGCCTTATCTTTCTTTTCATCAAAAAGCCTAACCTTTCTTTTCTACACCGGCGCTTATTTATACTGCGCATTTTTACAAAACCATGGTCTTAAACCATGGGCACCCAAAACCCTAAACCCTGGATTTAAACCACGGGTTTATTACAAAGCAGAGGGTTTTGACTTACCCTGACACCCCTAAGACTATTTTGGCCCATAGCTCCGCTTACAAATTTTCTAATTAACCGCGGAGTTACCCAATATGGAGTATGCACCCCAACAACCACTCGCCTATCAGTCTGGAATGGGATAATGTAGGGATAAATTCTCGTAGACCATTCGGATTTGAAATTTTTTGGCTCCTCCAATCAAATCTTCATGAGAAACTCAAGGAATGGTGGGAACGCTTCCCACTCATTAGAGGCACCCGAATGTATCCATTCCAACAGGAACTTAAACTCTTGAAAGTAAACATTAAAAAATGGAATAAGGAGTGTTGGAGTAGGGTCCCGCAGCTACAGAAGAAGCTGCTAGTTTAGCGGAGAGATAAGTTTTGGAGGAAAGAAGACAAGACAGGGCTACGACGCCGTAGCATGTTCCAGCTGTAGAGCAGATCCAGAAACCATGACTTTTGAGATAGAGAAGTCAATAAAGGAAACAGTACCCGAGCGGCCAAGAAGAGAGAGCTCACCCACTGCATTGAAGGTAGCGACGGAAGATAGGAGGGCTTAGCGACCCTCATAAAGGAGAAGGAGCAACGAGGCTCAAGCATTGAAGACGAAGAAAAGAAACGTGAAGCGGTGCATAGTACCCATGATCAGTGCCGGGAAGCATGGAAGACTACAGAGAGCTGTGGTGTGATGGGAAGCGGCTACCTCAAGGACAAAGAGGACCGACTGTCACTAGTTAGGGTTTTTGGGTTACTGTTAGGACAGGCCCACAGTGTTGTAAAAGAAATACCTTCGGGCTGCTTATAAAAGGATGTAATTTTGTATTGCAAAGGGTTGGTTATATAGCTAGGCAGTCATGATTGAAATAGACAATAAGGATAAGTTAGGCTGTTGTAAAAGCCAAGCTCTGGTTCTGGTTTTAGCCGTAGCAATCTTACTGTAACCAGTAGCTGGCTTATAGAGCATGCATGTAACGATCTGCAGGGATCGGTTGAGAGGGAAGAGTATATTGTAAGAGAGACAATATAGAGGTAGAAAGGAAAGATCTAAGAGAGAAGATCTTAAGCTGCATATGAGGTGCAACAGAACTGTGTTTCACCTTCCCCCGAGCTATAATAAAGAAGCACAGTTCTGTGGATGTAACTCCCATCCTGGGGGTGAACCACGTAAAACTTGCGTGTTCTGTGGTTGATTTACGTATTGTGTTTATTTGCTGCATCTATCAGTTATGTTATGCATTTTGTTTACAGTTAATGTATGAACGAGTTATTCAGTTACAGCACCATAGGAAGATAAACATAAGTTGAAATCCTTGGCACATTGTATGTGGACTTAGTTATGCTTGCCTTAGATAGTCAATTAATCACAGTAAGACAGTCTTGGTTGTTGAGTCTTGCACGTCGACATGAGCAACGCTAAGTGCACTGAGCCGCGGGAGGAGGATATCGCAGGAAGGCAATACCGCACTGGTAGAGGAGCTGCGGTGCGCGATACCGTAGGTTGAGGACTTAGCGTTGAGCAGGAGTTGCGTGTCGCACGGTGCGTAGCGATGCGGTAAGATTGGAGATATTGTGGGTAGGAAGAAGTCGTGCGACGGGAGAAGAATCCGCGCGATGTGCGCAAGGGTAGAGACGTCGCGGCTAGAAGAGCCACGAGTGGGGAATAGATAGCACATCACAAGCAGAAGATCGCGCGGCGCGTAGGAAGAGGGATCTCACAGCTAGGAGAGCTGCGAGTTGCAAGTAGGATTGCCACGGAACCTGGTCCAAGACACTTGAGTCCTTGGCCAACCCATTAGAATCACTTCAGGTGAGACTTCAAGCCGCTTTGCGGTCTGTCGTCGAAAGGGCCAGTGAGGTAGGGGTGTTGTTGGTTGATTATAGTAAACCCGGGTCTACCCATGCAATCAACAAGGAGTCCTTTGGTAACATATTTCAAGCACAACAGGCTCTAGAGAGTAAGATGCAGCTGAACCAGGCTCAAGGGATGAGTATGGGATTTTCTAAGGAGTTAAGGCTTCAAGAAAAAAGCTTGTTATAGGAATTCATCCAAAGAGAACAACATGAGGAAGTATAATGGAACCAGAAGGCAAGGGTCAAATGGCTCCAATAAGGGGAACACAACACCAACTTATTTCACAAAGAGGCCATCCAACATAGACAGGGGAATCGACTAGACATATTGAAGATGGAGAATGGGAATATAGCCGAAACTCAAGAAGGTTTAGAAACCACTTTAAATTCTTATTTTGCTAAGCTTTTGCAGGAACCGGAAGAAGACAGAGAGGAAGCTCAGAGAGAAGTGTTTCGACATATCCCCAAGCTCATCATGGATGAACACAATCACATACTGGGTAAAGCCATTGAGTTGACGGAAGTAGAGATGGCTATTAAGCAAATGGAAAAAGACAAAGCTCCAGGCCTAGATGGGTTCAATATGGATTTTTTCCATGCTTGTTGGGACTAGTTAAAGGAGGAAATATGGGCCTTGGTGGAAGACTCTAGAAAGACAAGGAATATCCTAAGAGCTCTTAACTCTACATTCCTAACTCTCATCCCCAAAGAAAATGGTACAGATGATCCTGGGAAACTAAGACTGATTGCTCTATGTAATGTCATCTACAAAATCATCTCTAAGGTTATAGCCAATCCTCTAAAGGCCCTTCTTCCACTCATCATCTCACCGGAGCAGGCTGGATTCATGGAAGGAAGGAATATTTTGGATGGCATTTTTTTGGTCCATGAAACAATTCATTCGCTTAAAACCACAAAGACTCTAGGTATGCTCTTAAAACTGGATCTTTCAAAAGCTTATGACAAATTGAATTTGAATTTCTTGGTAGGAATTCTCAGAGCTTTTGGTTTCTCAGAGGATTGGATAAATTGGGTAATGAATATGGTCTCTTCGGATTTTTTCTCAATCTTGGTCAATGGCTCCCCTTCGACCCCCTTCAACGACTCCAGAGGAATAAGATAGGGTGGCCCCCTATCTCCCTTCCTTTTCATGTAGCAACTGAAGGACTAGGAAGATTGCTAAAAAATAGAAGATCTGAGAAAAAGATTTGGGGCTTATCTCTAACTGAAGGGATGGACCCCTGGACCCATCAACAATTCATGGATGATAATATGCTTATGGGACCTTCATCGGTCTAGGAGGCCAAGGGAATCAAAGATAGTTTGAATACATTCCTGGAAGCAAGTGGACTAGAAATTAACAAGGTAAAGTCTCAGACATACTTCTTTAATAACCCAAGAATTACCAAAAGGAATATCCTCAGAATCCTGGAGTTTTCGGAAGGAAGAATCCCATCAAAAATTCTAGGTGCACCGCTAGCGGAATCAACTATTAGAGAAATCTCATGGAAGGAGTTGCTAGATAAAATCAAACATAAGCGCAACCTCTGGAACTTCAGAGCCCTTAATTTTTCGAGCAGACTCATCTTGGTGAAATCGGTTCTACAGGAAATGCCTTTATATCTTTTCTCGATGCTGGCAGCCCCGAAATCAGTCATTAAACAAATCAGAAATATTTAGAGAAATTTCCTATGGGGTGGATCAGAAGGGAACAGGAAATGGCCTTTGGTGGATTGGCAAACCCATTGTACTCCTAAGGCAGTGGGAGGCCTGGGATTACGAGACCCTCTAGACAATAACAAGGTGATGAGTGCCAAACTATGGTGGAGGTGGATAAATTATGAAGAGGAGTCGTGGGACAAATTGTGGCACCTGAAATATGCTCCCCTCTGGCCTAAGCAATCCTTGGTGCGTTTTGGAGAAAAATTACCAGGGTCTATTATATGGAAATCGGCACAGGAAAACACGTCTAAAAGAAACAATTGCCCTCCACTAGTGGACACGTGAAGATTTCATAGCAGAAGCAAACAAAAGAATTATTTTATATGAATTGGGAATTGTTGAATTACCTGTCAACAACATGCTAACCAGAATGGCTCCAACCTCTGTTAACAGTGTGAAAACTTGGACTAGGTCACCAAAAGGATCCTTCAAATACAATTTCAATGGAGCAGCCAAAGGAAACCCAGGCCCTATAGGATTCGGAGGAGCAATAAGGAACTCGGATGTAATTATTCTCAGCATGTTCTAGGGATCAATTAGCATCAGCATAAACAATATGGCTGAACTAGAAGGCCTAATTAATGGCTTATCAAGGGCTTTGCAAATGGGGAAGACTCCATTGGTGGTGGAAGGTGATTCATAGATAATAATAAACATGGCTCATTGGCTTCAAAATGGTGCATCTACATGACAAGTTTCAAAGAACTGGCGATGGGAAGGGCGACTGTTTGCTCTCAGAAGGATCCTAGCAGGACATTCAGCCATTCAGTTCTTGCATGTGAGGAGATCGGGCAACAAGGTGGTGTACACTCTTGCGATCGAAGGAGTGGAAAATAGCTGGTATTTCCATGCAGAAGAGCTCAACGATAGGGGAAATAGACAGGAAATTTGGTAACATTGCATGAAGTTTGTGGAGGAGGACAAGAAAGGTAGGCGTGAAATGGAAAACTATCAAACACATCCCAACCCACCGCAAGTGGAAGACAGTTGGTTCTCCAACTCAATGGGAATTAATCCATCCTTCATATTGTTATCAAGTAACGTGCCCTCAAGTGCAGAGGCGACATGCGCGAAAAGACACAAGATGTCCTAATCGCCAGGTGGGGCCGGTTTACCACTTGCCTAAACACACGGTGAAGGTACGAAGCACGTGGTCATAGCAAGAAGGATAGTCTACCAGTAGGTGATCCTATTAACTGTCTAAGCTGCATATCACTTTGCAGGATTAATACACTGGCTGATCCGTGTGAGGAGAAGAAGAGGAGCCGAACCTGCAGGCCTGCGGGTATGGATCCCACGTTAGCTAACGTAATAATGGGGAATTTCACAGATCTTCATATCAACTAGAACTCAATGAAGAGGAAGGTGGTAGATCTCCTGCACAGCATGAAAGATTTGGTGAAGCACGGTGAAGGGCAGAGAATGATGAAGATTAAGGAAAAAATATCGAGTGGTTTCAATGCTCCAATCTGGCAGAGGGAAGGTATGCGGTCTATAAATTCTCCTAGATAGGATCGCATGGTCTCACTCATGGTGGCGATTGTATTCCTTCTAGCACCTAGTAGCATTCTGTGTGGTGATATAATTCCTTGCTACTGGAGAGCCCAAAACCACCAAGGGGAAAATAATAGTGGGGTGATTCCTAGCTCAAGGAATGACCTTCCCACAATGGTGGAAGAACCAGCCCCATGACCCTTTAACTAGGGTGACTAGTACATGGCGGAGACTTCGACAGCAATTGAAACTTTCATTGCCATTAAGGAATTAGATCTCCTTAGGGAGTACGAGACCCTTATGGGCAGACCCCTGGCGCTCAATCCTTTTTGTTCTGCCCGTATTCTCCTGGATTGTGATATACAAGCCTAGGTTCATATTGCATAAGGAATAAGGGAGGATCTAGCCCTCATTCGAAGGGGGCAATAAGAAAGCTCGGTTGGGTTCAGGCTTCTTGACCAGATTGCAATGGAGATTTTGGATAGCCCGGGGGAGAATTCCACCACCCCGACAAATACTCCTGCCAATTCGCCAGGCATTGAGGGCGCTAGTGCTCTTCATTCTCAGCATGAGGAGCGCCACTCGAGACCAAATCTGGAGGCGGGTAGATGAGATACCGGGTCTTTTGTTCTGTGGACTTTTTGCTTTGCCTCAATGTAAGTAGTGTTGAAGTGTTACAATGGGCTACTGTATTGGTAATGGGATGATGTTATATTATGTCTAGGGATCAATAACAAACCCGTTTCTTGTTATGGTCTGAGAAAAGGAATGATGCTATAGGGTCCAATGTTTTGGGTTGTATTTTCTGCGGTTTGTCTAATGGCTGTAAGTTGGGTAGCTATGAAGTTTTTGGCTCTGTGCCTAGGGACAAGTTTTGGGCTTCATGTTATATCTGTAGGTCTTTAGATTGGTTTCAATGTAATGGGTGGTTCTAGTATTATCCGATTAATTGGTTTGGTAGGAGCCATATCTTTGGACTCTCGTTATGTAATAGGCTTGGATGAATTCCTGCTACATTCAAGATCTTCAGGGACGCCCTTTATGAGCCATGCTTGCTTCCAGTCTGGTTCTGTCTAGTTCATCTAGCAAACCAGGTCTGTTTGTATATCATTTTTGTATCACCACTTTGTATTTTAATAAAATTTCTCATTCTTACTGATAAAAAAAAAGGTATAAACTAAAATGAAATAAGAAAAGACAAATTAATTATTCTTAATCAAATTTACACAGTCGAGCTCAGGTTATAGTAACAAACCCCTCTTCTTCTTTTTTTATTTACATAAACCAAATATTTATACTAAAAAGATAAACAGAATTAACTTTCATTCATAATCAAAAAACCCTATATTATTATTTAAATAAAATACAAATTTAAAATTGACATTAACATCTCAGAATCGAAGACCATAATTTTTGGGAAGACTGTAAAATTTATGAAAAACAAACACAGGTTCTTTTTTTTAAAGAAAAAAAACCAAAATTCCTCTATATACTAACAGTATTAACAAACAATTAGTCAAGCCATACGGGTATCAATTTTACCATTTTAATTACAAGCTTGCGAAATAAAACCCTAACATTTTTTCAAAAATTGCAGCACTTCACAACGAAATCATGGCCTAATGGCCTATCCCAAAAATAATCAGTGTAATAAAGTTATGGCCAAATGGCTTTACAAGAAATTCATCAAAACATTCAAGTCATGGCCACACAACCTTTCTAAATAAAACATTGTACAACGTAGCCACAACAAGGAATTCGAATCTCGATGAAACAACATCATCCAAACCCTACACATTCCACAAAAGAAACCTCAGGTCGTGGAGCCAAGGCTTACCAATCGACTAAGCCATGTTGACAACCCTAGTTCATAGCTAATTCTACCAACTCTTTTCTCCATGCTTAGCTTGAAGTCATATGTCAAAACCTCCACCATTCAACTCTGCACATTCAAGAATTAAACAACAGTAACTAACCTATTACTTACATACTATTTAAGGTTAAAAGGAAAAGTAGTAACAATCAAGTTAAAGAGATAAAAAAATGAAAGGGTTACCTGTTCCAGATTCAGTGCCTACGACCGTGCTTAGTTCTTTAGTAAACCTCCAAGTTACAACCATGCTGAGAGATGGGAAATGAACCCACAAAGAAAACACCATTACAAGAGCCATGCAGAAGAAAATACTCCCTAAGGACCTCGACGAGGAAGGGGAAAGCAACAGAGAAGGCTATGACGAACCCAAATCTCTTCATCGCCAACGAATTCTACACGTAACCAAAACTGCTATCAAACAGAGGTTTCATCCCAGTCAATTCCCGGGCTAAGTCACTACAGAGACAACTCAATGGCCCCCAATGGCCATGAGCCACGATGTTCTTCACAGAAACGAAGGGAGGGTCAACAATGCGAGATTTTAGGGTTTGGGCAACTTTTGTAGTAGGGTTTTTCCATTGTAAAAACCCAACCACCAATTGATTTCCACGTGTTTTCCACTTCCACTCAAATTTTGTGGGTTTATGTTCTATAGTGTCGAGAGTTTGGGATAAAGCCTACAAAAGGGTCATATATAACCGATGTTATGAACTCCTTGAAAACATATAGACACTAGAATTTTATTTTATTATAAGATGCCTTAGTATAGTTTGAGAAGGTATTATTAGTTTTAATTTTTGCATAGATAAGATCTATACCTTTAAAATAAGGATCATATATTTAGTGTTGACACATGCAAATATTTTGGGTTATATTTATTCTCTAGTTAATGGACCTTTCACCCATGAAAACAAAGCTTTGTTGCTTCAGTTATAACCTTATAATGTAGTCATTAGCATCTTATTTTGGTAATTACTAGGCAGTTAATAAAATTGTATTCTACATGAAATCGCAAGTTCCATATATGTATAAATGTCATTTCTAGCATACCTTATGACAATGCCTAGACTTAGGTTCTACTTGTTTATATAACATTAGAATGTATGTTGAGACAAATACCTAAAAATTACCTTGGTAACGAGTAATAATGTACCACAAGACTTAGTATGCAAAATTATCTTTCTCTAAAGTTGTATGTAGGACTTAATATAGCAACAGATGGATAAAAGTATGATTTACAAGTTACAGTCAAAGCTAGGTAGAAAACATCTAGTTCTATGTTGTGCTTGGATTTCCAAGTACTTACGCTTACAAATAAATAAATAAGAAGTAAATATATAGGAAAACTTTATGTCCTTAAACCAAGAATAAGAGGGCTAACAAATTAGACCTCAACGTTGAGTAACCACCTAACAATTTCAATATATGGAAAAGATACAGATTTGACGATACCTTCTTTTGCTCAAATTTGTAAACTAAACAAATATTCTATCATTTTACTTATGCTAGTTGAGATAATTAATCTCAATCTGAAAACTGGAATACAAAACATCTTACCTGTAAAAATACCTATATAAGAAGCATCACTTCACTGCATTAACTAAAAAGCTAAGTAAGCCTCAGACATGAACTGAAGTTCCTTCATGTAAAATAGAAAAACAAACTTTAGTACATAGTAAACAAACGGTTGTTTCAGCTCATATTGCTTCTAATTATCACCTGCTAAATCAATCTTTAATACTAAATTATGAAAGAAAATAATGAAGTATGCAGATACAAAAATTAATAAAGGAATTAGTTTTAGTTTCTAGCTTAGACCCTTTAAAATGTTAACTGTTAGCAATTAATTTACCCACATCATCAATGTTTTTAAACATTTAAATGTTGCAAGAAAAGTTTTAAATTTTTATGAAATTTTGGACTATTACAAGGACTGTGTTTGTTAGTGGTTTATAGTGGGTATCAATGGAGTCAAGTTACTATGTTGAGAACTTGAATGAGTTAGTTAGTGGGTTTGAGGAGCACTCAGTGATTGATAGTTTTCTCTTAGTGGTATTTAGTCAATCTCTTGGAGGCAATTCAAATTGGTCTAAAGGGATTCGAATTGCTATGGAGGTGATTCACTCTTTCATTGTTGAGTTTTTTGGTTGGTGTATAGGGTTGATCTGATTGGAATGTGAATTCTAAAGAAGGATTTGTCATAGTATCTTTCACACAATTTACATCCATTTGTCTTGCACGTGAAGGAAGATCCTATAAGGATAATTTAGTGAGTATTGGAGAGCTACTCTCCATTGAATTTGAATGCCCTAGTAGGGATTTGAAGGGTTATTTTGCACCTAGAAAGTCAAGAATTTTTGTGATAGGGTGAAGAGATCAATTTCACCCTAAATTTATTTGGAAAGAGAGGGGAATAATCTTGTGCGGAGACTCCATTATTGTGGTTTCCTTACAGGAGAGGGGGACAATCCTCAACACGTATTTTTCTTATTTTATGCGTTAGGGCTTGAAGGAGAGGGGGGTAATCCTTCAAGTGATCTAGTTTTTTTGATTGTATTGCATGAGAGGGGGGTAATCTTATGCAAGAGAGTTTTAATTGTGTTATTTGGTTCTATGGGAGAGGGGGATCATCTTGAGAAAGAGGGATCAGTAATCATAGTCTTGTCTTGAAGAATGAATGAACTCCTCTGTTACAAGTATTATACTTAGGGATCAAATTAGAAGATACCTTCTCATTTGAATTCCAAGACCACATCTCGAGGGTGACCCGCACAAGTAGTTTGGCTTGAGAATTTCTAAGGTTGGGAGGAAAGTTGTTTAGTTGATGCCAATTGCGTCCTAATCAAAGACAAACTTCTTTATGCTATTTATACTCTTTATGTATTTTTTTGTACATGTGCCCATGGAGGTTGATAGATATCTATAATTATATATTTCTAATTTGTATATATTCTCATGGTGAACGACTAACCCAATGTTGATAAATTGGCAACTCACAAAAGAGGTGTGTTGATGTGTTAGACTAGCGGTTAGTAGCTAGTTTGTTTATGGAATTTATGATTATTAGGAGGTCTGATTTTAGGACAGTCCATATGGTCATGTATGGTTGTTCCATATCAGATAATCCATGGGATTTGTGCTTGATATTTAATGACGAAAAATATGATCTAAAGTGGTGTTATAATTATGTTATTTTAGGAAGTGTATATTATTGTTTTAATAATTGTTATAAAAGGATAACTTATGAATTATGAACATTTGTGGGTCTTGTTGTTGTATTTGTAACTTCATAATATATTCTAATGTATATTGTTGTACCCCCATTGGAGATGTGTTTCCATGCTTTTAGGATGTAATTATTGTCTATAATCATTAAGGTAAAGCCTCTATTGTAAGCCGAGGAAGTAGTCACCAAGTCAAATATAATAAAATCTGTTTTTAGGTCCCTTTAGGAGAAGTAAACCTAGTTAAGTTGTAAGGTGAATCACATGAATGGTATAAATAGGGAGGCTCCCTCCCTCATTTATACACACACTCACTCACTCAAGTTCTCATGAGGAGAGAGAGAGAGAGAGAGAGAGAGAGAGAGAGAGAGAGAGAGAGAGAGAGAGTTGCACATGTTTTTATATCTTGTGATATTTTTTAGTGATAGAACTATTCTGAGAAAGTTTACGGTGTTTTCTCCTTTATGGTTTCCCAGGGAAAATATTTGTGTCTTGTGTATCTCCTCTATCTTTTGCATCTTGAATATTTTGTTGTGCTTGTTATTATTTCTCATAAATATCCTAATCAATTTGAATAACACTATAAAAACTAACATGGTATCATCGCCTCTCTGAGAAAGCACTGTGCAACAACGAAAACTAGGGCTTCCTGGTTCAAGGTTTTCTCTCCACAGATCATCAAGAAAAGAGTGCTAGGATAAATCACCATAGAAGGGTGCATCATTTGGTGGAAGCAGAATCAAATTTGGAGAAGTTTCAATTTTTTACTACGGCACACTGCGAGACACTGTGAGAAGAAATTACGGCATCAAGTTTCGAAGGCTTTCCTCCACAGTTTTCAAAAAAGGACATTACTGAGAAACTCACCTCAAAGAGGAACATCTTTCTATCCAAATAGAATTCCAAAATTCCATGTTTGGAAAATTAGGGTTTCTTTGACAAATCCTAGGTCAACTAGTTGTGGAATCAGGTTAGGCACCTCAAGTTGGTAAGATATGATTATCTCATTAGAGGAAATTTGGGGTCTAAAATGGGCCTTATAAGAAAACACGCCAACAATAAGTTCTTGTGAGTTGGAATTCAAGAACCAATAGAATTCCAATAAAATAAGTCAACAATAATGGTTGAATTGACATATTTGTCATAAAAAAACTACTTTTTGTGTTCGTATTTTTGACATATCTCCATGTGTTTTTACTCAAATTTAGATCGGGAGAGCTCGTTGGATGCAGAATTTGATTTCGAATCCAATGAGTACCCATACTGCATACTTTTGATGGACTCTCTACCCCAAAAACAAGAAATACCTGAAAAAATGTGATGATGACATCATCATCACATTTTTTCAAGTATTTCTTGTTTTTGGGGTAGCGGGGTCCATCAAAATTATGTAGTGTGGGTAATCGTTGGATGCGGAATCAAATTCCACATCTAATGAGCTCTCCCTATCTAAATTTGAGTAAAAACACAGGGATATATGTCGACAATACGAACACAAAAAGTAGTTTTTTTCTTTTTTACTCCGAAATTAATAAATATTATTTTATTATTTTAACTATTATTTTATTATTTTAGATATTATTTTATTATTTTCCGTAGGAGGCCCATTTTAGACCTCAAAATTCCTCTAATGGTTATTTCCATTTGAGGTTCTCAATTCAAAATGACTCATCACACCCAACTTGATAATAAGCTTGGTGGAGCTGATAACTTTCGAGCATGGAAGTACAAGATCTCCTTGATCCTTGAAAAAATGACTTGGATCAGTATATCAGTAAGGAAGTTCCAAAGATAGAGGGAGATGAGGCTAAGACTATTCATAAGAAGAAATTGCGTAAGGCCAAGAGGATCATTGCAGATTCTATTGAGGATCACCTCATCCCTCATGTGCCATCCTTAAAGGCACCTAAGGAAGTATTCATTTCTTTGATGAAGTTGTTTGAAGGAAAGAACATCAGTGAAAAGATGACATTGAGGAATTAATTAAAGAATTTGAATATACAGAACTCATAGACCATGTAATCCTACTTCATAAGGGTTACTCAAATCAAGGAACAACTTGAAGCAGTTAAACAAAATGTAGAAGAAGGAGATATTTTGATGACCGCCTTGAATGGTCTCTCTAGATCATGGGATTCATTAATTCAAGGAATATGTGCAAGAAGAAGGTTGATATTTTTCGACAAACTCTGAGAAGAATGCACACAAGAATAATCTTCTCTCATAACAAGATAATAGAATATGGGAGCAACTAAAGATCAAGCTTTCACAGTCCACACCGAAAGAAAGAAGGAGAACCAACATCACAATAAGAGGAATGATCATTATCAGAAAAGAAAAAAAAAGTTCATAAAATATCCTTCCACCATTCGATGCTATACTTGTGATGAGAAGGGAAATTACTTCGAAGATTGTCCTAGAAATAGAGGCTCATCCAAAAATAAATCAAATAAGAAGAGACATCATGCTCATGCAGTTGAAGATGATGAACCAATAATAAAGAGACTCAAAGTAAAAGAGGATTCCTCAAGTGATGAAGAGTATGTTCTTATCTCAACACTCACAAGAACTATCTCACATGGAAGAAATGATTGGCTTGTGGATAATGGGGCATCGAAACATATGGCGGGATACAAAGAATCATTTGTTAAAATTTCTGAGCATGAATCACCTCACAAGGTGAAACTTTGAGATGATTATCAATACCCCATAAAAGGAAGTGGAGAAGCTTCATACAAGCTAGATTGCGGAAAATATTTGAAGATGAAAGACATGCTACATGTTCCAAGATTGAAGAATAATCTTCTCTCCATCTCTCCACTATATTCAAAGGGGATAAGAGTTACATTTGTTGATGGCCAACTAATAATGTGGCCAAAAGGAAAGATAATAGATGATGCAACTGTGATTGGAGAGAAAGAGGGAGGCTTGTACAAGTTGAAGGGACAACCTGAACAAGCATTAGTTCATGAATCCATAGAACCAAATGAACTATGGCACAAAAGGATTGCACATGTGAACTATAGAGCACTACCAATAGCAAGAAAGGTAGTTTCAGGACTTCCAGAAATCCAAACAAAGCATGAATGCACTTTAAATGGATGCACGCAAGGTAATAACATGAAGAAGACATTTCCCAGTAGTGAAAGTAAAGAAAAAGGAATACTGGATATAATCCACTTAGTTGTATATGGACCCATGTCATCCAACTCACTAAGGGGGTATGCATACGATGTTTCCTTTATAGATGATTTCTCATGTAAAATGTGGAGATATTTCTCGAAAGGAAAAATGAAGTCTTCAACAAGTTCAAGGAATTCAAAGCCTTAGTTGAGAACCACACTGAAAGGAATATCAAGACTTCGCGGTTATATTATGGCAAAGAGTTCACCTTAGAAGAATTCAAGGAAATTTGTATAGAATCTAGGATTAAGACGGATTTGATCACTCCATACAATCCTTGACAAAATGGCATTGTGGAACGAAAGAACATAACTATAATGGAAGTAGCAAAAGCAATGCTACATGATCAAGATCTTCCAACGCCTTTGGGTAGAAGCGACATGGACAACTGTGTATGTACAGAACCATACTCCACACTGAGTACTTGACAATAAGACTCCTGAAGAGGCTTTCTCAAGAAAGAAACTAGAAGTCAACCATCTCAGAATATTTGGTTTCCTAGTGTACATACACATTCAAAATAAAAAGAGGACCAGGCTTGATCCTTTTGGGAGGAAGGGGATATTCATAGGATGCAATGACACTTAAAAGGACTATCGAATATAATTCCCATGATTCAAGAAAATTGACATCAGTAGAGACGTAACATCCGAGAAAGACTTGACATACTCTAGATTCAGATTATGAACATTTATGGGCCGTGTTGTTGTATTTGTAACTTCATAAGATATTTTGATGTATATTATTATTGTATATTGTTGTAGCCCCATTGGAAATGTGTTTCCCTCCTTTCAGGATGTCATTATTGTCTATGGTAACTAAGGTAAATCCTTCATTGTAAGTCAGGGAAGTAGTTCTCAAGTCAAATATAATAAAATGTATTTTTAGGTTGCTCGAAGAGAAGTCGGCCCTGTTAAGTTGTAAGGTCAGTCACATGAAGGGTATAAATAGGGAGGGGCCCTCCCTCATTTATACACACACTCACTCACTCAAGTTTGCATGAGGAGAGAGAGATGACAAATACTTCTTATACTTTGGTTTTTACATCTTGTGATATTGTCTTAGTGACAAAACTATTATGAGGAAGTTTGTAGGGTCTTCTCCTTTATGGTTTCCTAGAGGAAAATATTTGTGTCTTATGTATCTTCTCTATCTTGTGCATCTTGGATATTTTTTTGTGCTTTTTATTCTTTCAGATAAAGATCGTAATCAATTTGAATAATACTAGAAAAACTAATATGGTATCAGAGCCTCTCTAAAAGAAAGCATTGTGCAGCAACAGAAACTAGGGCTTCCTAGTTCAAGTTCTTCTCTCCACATGCGATCAAGAAAATAGGGCTAGGATAACTCTCCATAAAAGGGCGCATATTTTGGTGGAAGTATAATCAAATTTGGATAAGTTTCAATTTTTACTGTGGGACACCGTAGGACACTATGAGAAGAAATTATGGAATCAATATGACTCATGTCTGACTTGATAGTCTCCACATCAATATGCCTCATATTCAACACAAAATTGAAACTGCAAGTATGAATCTAAATAAATTTAGACTTGTATGATCTGTCTCAACTATAAATTAAATAAATTCGAGATTGACGTAATTGATATGATTAGGGTGTCTAATTCGATAAATAATATAATAAGCAACATAAACGAGGAATATCATTTAGATCAAACCTCACCGTATATTTACCCATACGCCATCTTTTTTTCTAATCCTGATGGGATTTATAATGCGACACCTTATGTTATTCGTGGTTAGTTTGACCTAATCCAAAGGTTATTCAGAATGAATTGGATGGGTCAATAGCACCTAATGATGATATTAATGCCTTCATTTGGGAAGGAAAATACCCTATCTTTGATATACTCAAATAATCAAATGGTATTGCAACTCTTGCTGTAAGAACTTGTAACCATTTATGTAATCAACGACTATTACTGTTGGGCCTAGAAATGGCCCCTTTTTGACCACCCTTATCGACCTATTTTTGACTCATCCTACCCTATTGTGCATGCTAAACAGATGTTTTTCCCTCACTTGGCCCCTCAAGTCATAAAGGTATGGTTAATCATTGTCTTATTTTATTAACGCTTAGGATTGTGGTAATCAGCGGCTCTACATCTTAAATTATGCTAACATATGATGGTTTTATAAAGATATTTTGAGATATAGAGAATACAAGTATAGCAGGCCGAACATGCCAAAGGAAAGATGGACATTCATTGCTAAAGATGATCTCCATCCATTCCATCGTTGCCCAAAGAACGCGGTACCAATGTATTAGTCCATGCGAGCTGTACAAGGGTAGCTGCAACCGATTGCGACAGATTTGGAGGAAACAGTGCGCCGCTACTCAAAAAAGTAGCTGTAATCTGCAGGATATCTTCTCAATCAATTAGGATCATTATCTCTGGGTTGAATAAAAACTTCCCTATATCTTCTACTCTCATTCTGCCACGACTGTAACAATTTATTGTAATTGGGGCAGCCTGAAGATCAAATATTTTCATGGCTGCCCAATAATAGGAAGAGGATGTTATGAATGTAATTATGTAAATATGGGGAACTATTCTGAGCCAGGGGTTGAAAATTTAACTAAATTATTGTATCAGCTGTGATTGAGGTTGCATGATTCATCTGCCATCTCTAATACAAGGATTTCGATTCAGATCTCAGTGTTTTAATGTGTGTTACTTCCAGCATCTCTGTGTGAAGGCTGGGCCCGCCTTGCCACAAGGATTGCTGAGTTAATTAGGTATTATAATTATTCTGTTGTGTGATTTTGTGATAATTTACTTTCTTCATAGTAAGATGCAAAAATTATCGATTCAAAGTGTGTCATTAATTGCATTTCTTGGAAAACTGCAGTGGTATGGTGTGTCAGTCGATTGTATAGGTTAATTGTCTTTTATGAAACTGTGTGATAGTTGTAACAACCCTGTTCATCACTAGTTCTTTCTATTGTTGTTTCCGTAGATCTTTGCAGTTCATTCCTTTGCTTTTATAGTTGCAAAATTTCATTCCTGTACTTTGAATTTCTAGAATAGCTGAATTCGATTCATGTCCTTTGGATTTCTAGAATAACTAAATCAAGATAATTGGGTGAATCATTAGATAGTTTGGAAATCAGGGTTTCTTTTTCTGCAAGAGTAATCTATATGTTATTTCCCGAATCTTACAATTCTATATTAATAATCGTAAAAGGTATTTGTGGTTGTATTCTTGAGAAAGTAAATCAAATTAAGTGGATTATGGGATGAGCGTGGCTGAACAGGAAAGTAGGATCATTTACTTACAACAACTTAGTGTTTAAAGCATATATAGTGCATATTATCCTTGAAATAAAATACTTCCTTGGGTTGACAATAAATATTGAACACTCTGTATGTTAGCTTTAATTAACTTTCATATAGGTTTCCCAACATTTTGGCGTCGTTGCTGGGGAGGATAAGTATTAGACACTATCGCAGTTGCATCCAGCGATTGTCTCTATTCAGTCTTCTTCAGTTATTTTTCCGTTTGCATGTTTTGGGGTCCATGAATACAAGAAGGGTACAATATGATCATCTTATAAATCCTAGAACCCCGCAGAACACGAAAGTTATAGGTGGTCGAGGCCATGGGCGAGGTCCAGAATTGGGGAGAAGAACATTCATTGATGATTTGGTTGATAGGACCAATGCTTCTACCAGGGATCGCTATCAAGAAACACCCATTAGAAGAATCCATGCCAACCCTGGAGTGGCAGCATCAGGATATACAGTGGAGAACACACGAGGAGCTGCAACACCCTCAAATACCCCTGTAGAGGAAGACAGAGTTAGTATCACAGGATCGGATGATCAAGATCTGATCTATCACATTAATGGGAAGGTTGTGATTGAAGAGGAGTGGACACAGTTCCATCAAAAATTCATCAATCAGTGGAATAATGAAGAGGATAAAACAGAATAAAATATGAGTAACATATGCGATTCTGAAGAGGAAGAGGCAATGGGAGAAAATCATCATCATGAAGGTAATTCCATACATGAATGGATGGTGGCTACACTTCAGTTCCTAATTCAACAACCAGAAGGGATAGACCCCATGAAAAATATATCTCCATTGGTGTTGCCCTGCTTTTATGGAAAAGCAGCAGAGGATTCAAATGAATTTCTTTTCGAATTTGATATCCTCTGTCGCAGCTATGACTACACCATCAACGGATAGAAGCTGAAACTCTTCCCTGCCACTCTGAAGGACAATGCATTACGTTGGTTTATGAGCCTAGGAGGGAAAAATGTCACTAATTGGAACAGGATGAAATAGGTGTTCCTGGAGAAATATCAGGAGTATTGCAATACCAAGGATAAGAGAGAAGAACTGTTTAAAATGGTACAAAAGGATGATGAAAGTCTGGAAGATTTTGTCGAAAGGATTTTATATAATGTGCAGAGAGTTGAACAGACTAATATGGGGTTAGATGTGCTCAAAATAATCCTACTTTGCAGTATTAGGAATGATTTCCTAGATATGTTAAACCTGTTAGGAAAGGGGGATAACTCCAAGGAGTCCTTCGAGAAAATCGTGGAACTGTGCAGAAGGTACTCCAGGGGGTCTTCTAGGAATAAAAAGCGGTACAAATGGGACAAATTAGAACATGATCTCTTTGAAAGAACTCAGAAGTCATATAATGGAGGAGCCACCCATGCAGAGATAGGCAATCTCCTCAAAAATTTCAAAACATAAATGATGAGCTCCATCTCCTCGGAAATAGATGTCTTGAGGGAAAAGCAAAAACAAGCAGTAGACGATCTCACACTAGGTGTATTCTGCCCTAGATGTAGTAAGAACCACCCTCTGAAGGAGTGCCCGCTCGACAAGATATAAGTATGTCAGTTGTGCGAGCTGAACCATGACACAAAATAATGCTCATCGCTACCTCAAGTGAAGGCTGTTCTGCAGGAATCAACTCCAGAGGTGGAACCAACCTACCTTATTACACAAAAGAAGCCCTAGCAGCCTCGAAATCAAGGTATTACTCTAGACTCATTTCCATTTTTGAATAACATGAATAATTGGAGCATATGAATACACAATTCCCTTCATCTTATTCTAATCCTCAATGGTACCCCTCTAAACCTTCAATGCAAAATTTTAACTCCTAGAACCCCTGGGCTCAGCCGCCACAACCACCGAACCAACCAAACTCTTGGTCTCCTAGATGGAGGAATTTCCATCCAGGGAACCAATTTCCTCATAATCAACCCTCTCAACAGCTTCCACATCAACCGTTTTCTCAACAACCATACCCTCCTCAATATCCTCAGCCTTATCAACAGTCGCAGCTGCAACTCTAGAACAATGATGTCCCCAATATGCCAATGCGACCTTAGCTACCTGCTCAACCTAACCCTAACCCAAATAATAAAGCAGTCCATCAGTTTGAGACTATCAACATGCCTGCTTACTCCCTTACCCTTGTACCCGGCAATGATATCTGCTTACGATCAGGAAAGGTAGTGGAGCCTTTGATCATTGAGGATGTTCCACCCTCTGTTCATGAAGAAGGGAAGAATCCACAGTATTCATCCAAGGCAATGACACCCATTATTGAAGATGCAGAACATCCTACTAATATGCCGGCTGAAACACAGAACGATACATCTATCGACACACAGCCTACCCAGCTTATTAGGGAACCACTGTACTCTGAAAGATTAATGCTACCAAAGGTGGTGGGAAAACCTTAGTTTAACCTCTTAGGAGAGTTAAAAAATATTTATGTTAAAATTCCCCTCCTTCAGGCCCTTCAAGATGTACCTATCTATGATAGAACTGTTCGGGATCTGTGTACAAGGAAACTAGGAAGGAAACCCAAGGATCCTCCCACTGTTCATGTCATAGGGAAATTATCTACATTGATAATGGGAAAAACCCTCTTGGCCAAATACGATGATCCTGGGAATCCCACTGTCACTATGCATATTGGGCATACATAGATACCCAACGTACTGGTAGACTTAGGAGTAGCAATTAATGTTATGACTATTGAAATTGTAATAAAACTTGGGCTCACTAATCTCATGCCTACCCCCACCATTTTAGAACTGGCAGATAGATCCACTATTAAACCTAAAGGAATTTTGGATGATCTCGTCATCTCAATTGATTCTTGGGAGTACCCTGCTGACTTCTTGGTTTTACAACCTAAGTCGTATCTAGGAGGACACCCATTGATCTTAGGAAGACCTTGGTTAGCTACAGCTGATGCTTGCATCAGCTATTGATTTGGGTCTATGACCATATCAAATGGCACCGAGATAAAGAACCTCACTCTCTATCCTCCATCTTGACCGAGCTTAGAAGCTGAAACTCCGTTATGGATGGAGCTAGAGGAAGAAGAGGGCGTTCAGACATTATTAACAATAGGGAAGGCCTTAACTTTTAAAGATGAAACTGAAGATGATGCCATTAATAATTTCATCATTGAACCCACTTCTGTCAATAAGAAAATTTGTCAGATCCTAAATACTACTCTAGGTGAGGAGGAGCAAGAAAATATCATAGAAGAGGAATTAGTCAGTGACACTCATATAGTTCTAGTATTGAAAAATTCGAAAAGTGTTCCTATCGAGGTAGAGTCTGGAAAAAACCTGAATATTAATCCCAGCCTTTCCCTAGATGAACATAAGCACCTGATTAGTCTCTTAAAAGAACACAAGGGGGCATTTGCGTGGGAGTACACAGACATGAGGGGTATTCCCTCTAATTTGTGCACCCATCATATTTATATCAAAAGTGACTCCCGACCTATGTGCCAGCCTCAACGACGAATGAACCCCAATCTTAGGGACATAGTGAAGGAAGAAATTCAGAAACTCTTGGAAGAAGGATTTATATATCCCATTTCAGACAGTGAGTGGGTGTCTCCACTCGTAATAGTACCCAAGAAGAATGGTAAATGGAGAGTCTGTGTGGACTATAGAGAGCTGAACAAGGAAACACAAAAGGATCATTTTCCTTTTTCTTTCATCGATCAAGTACTTGACACCTTATCCGGGAAGAATTTCTTCTCCTTCCTGAATGGGTTTAGAGGGTACAATTGGATCCAGATTGCTCTTGAAGACCAGGATAAAACTACCTTCACCTGTCCCTGGGAAACTTTTGCATACAGAGTGCTTCCCTTTGGCTTATGCAATGCACCAACAACATTTCAAAGAGTTGTGACTGGCATATTTTCAGAATTAGTTAATGATAGTATGGAAATTTTTATGGATGATTTTACTCCTTATGGCAAAGATTTTGAATAAGTATTGAAAATTTTGGAAAAGGTTTTAACTCGCTACGAACAGACCCAGCTATATTTGAGCACTAAAAAGTTCCATATGATGATGAGTGAAGGAGTGTTGTTGAGCCATTTCATCTCTGCTGATGGCATCCAGGTGGACCCCTCTAAAATCAAGGTAATAAAAAATATACCTACTCCTGTAACTCAAAAAGAAGTGCGGAGTTTCTTCGGGAATGCTGGATATTACCGAAGATTTATTAAAAAAAATTCCAAACTTGCCTCTCCTTTGTTTTCACTATTAATGAAGGATGTGCAATTTATTTGGAATGAGGCATGTCAGACAGCATTTGTTAAACTTAAGGAGAAGTTGTCTACAACTCCCATCCTAAGAGGACCCAATTGGACCCTTCCTTTTCACATTTCTTCAGATGCTTCTGATACCGCAATTGGAGTGGTTTTAGGACAGCAGGATGGTCAAGCACCTTATGCAGTTATTATATTAGTAAAAACTTAGCCCCTGCTGAACTTAATTATACTGTTACCGAGAAGGATTTATTAGCCATTTTTTACTCCATTAACACATTTTGACATTATATCACTGGATATCCTACATTTGTGCACATTGACCACTTGACGATCAAATATCTAATGAATAAACCTGTTACCAATGCCAGGGTAACTAGGTGGCTGTTATTATTACAGGAATTTGATATTACCATTATAGACATACCTGGAAGAGAAAATGTTGTCGCTGATTTCTTATCTCATTTTACTAACAGTGATGATAATTTTCCTGTTGAGGACTCTTTTCCAGATGAACACTTATTTGCAGTTTTAGCTCACTCCCCTTGGTATGCAAATGTTGCTAACTACTTGGCTGTAGGAAAGATTCCAGCACATTTGTCCAAAAGAGAAAAGAGGAAGATTATTCAACAAAGTGCCAGGTTTTGTTGGATAGACGGTCATCTATTCTACACAGGCCTTGATCTTGAGATCAGAAGGTGTGTAAGAGAAGATGAAATGTTCCATATTTTGAAGGCCTTCCATGATGAGCCTTGGGCATTTTGCAGATAGGAGGATAGGACACAAAGCGCTGAGAATGGGCTACTATTGGCCGACCCTTTTTAGGGATGCAAAAAGATATGTCCAGTCTTGTGATAGCTGCCAGAGGATGGGCCAGCCCAATAGATTAGATCAAATGCCTCTTCAACCACAATTGGTGGTTGAAACCTTTGATAGATGGGCCTTAGATTTTGTTGGTCCTAACAACCCTCATTCCAAGCATAAAGCCTACATATTGGTATGTACCAACCACATGATGAAATGGGTAGAAGCTGTGGCTTTGGTGAAGGCCAATGACCAAGCTATGGTCAATTTCCTGTATGGTGAAATCTTTACCCATTTAGGGGTACCCAAGGAAATGGTTAACGATGGAGGACCGAAGTTTGTGTCGCATCAATTCAAAGCTCTGCTATGAACGTACCATATTCAACATCGGATAGATTCACCTTACCATCCCCAAGCCAATGGCCAGGTGGAAAGCACTAACAAAGTTATTGAAGCTATCCTTACCAAGACGGTCAGGAGCCATCGTAGAGATTGGGCTGATAGACTTCCAGAAGCATTGTGGGCATATCGTACTACTTAGCGCAACACTACAGGTTTCTCTCCTTATGACTTGGTGTATGGGAAAAGTGTTGTCTTCTCGATTGAATTTGAAATTAAGACTTTGAAGATAGCTACGGAGGTAAAATTAGATGTAACCGAAGCTCAAAAGAGAAGATTGAATCAATTGAATGAACTTGACGAGAACCATTTAGCTGTTATGGATCAGACAGTATTAATCTAGCAACAGAGATCCAATTGGCACGGCCGATTCATAAAAAAGAAAGTCTTCTGCAAGGGAGACTAGGCATTATTATACGATTCAAGATTTGAAAGGGACTTCAAGGGTAAATTACGCACAAGAAGGTTGGGCCCATACTTGGTAGACAGAGTATTTGATAATGGTACGGTCCACCTGGTAACCTGCATTGATGAGAATTGTGCACCATTATTTGCTAATGGTCATCGGCTGCGACTGTACCATAAGCCCATTTCAAAGGAAGCATTCACTTCACAGATTGCAGCTAACCCAGACTACCAGTTAGAACAAGGGCAGGAATTTTTCTTTGCCCTTGTCAATCCTTAGTTAATCGCTGTAAATCTTACATGAATCTTTGTACATAAATAAATTTTTTTTTTACTGCTATTGTTATCTTTTTCTTTTGCACTTGATCCATTTTATTTTAAAATAAAAAATAAAATGTGCAGGGACGTGCCTAAGGAGTGGTGGTCATCATCTGGTCTATTGACCAGGGTCATCCTTCTGTAATTTCCTGCACCAGAAGAAAACTCCTTGAATAAATTTGTTGTAGCCACAACATGTTCCTTTATCCCATTTCGTGCAGCTACAACACCTTCAAAATCAGTCTTTTACCCCCTTTCGCGCAACTGCAACACCGTAAAACTTTTTCCTTTATCCCATTCTATGCAGCTGCAACACCGTAAAACTTCTGCCTTTATCCAGTTCTACACAGCTGCAACACCATAAAATTTCGCCTTTCTCCCCATTCCGCGCAGCTGCAACACCATCAACTTCCGTCAGCTTAAATCCTTTCTCCAATTCCAGTAGCTGCGACACCATTTTACTTTTGTCCATTTTCACCTTTTCCGGCAGCTATGACATCATTTAACTTATTGTCCACTTTCACCTTTTCTGACAGCTACGACTTCACCACATTTGGATGATTTTGCTATAATCCAAGGCCCCGACTTTGCTAAACTATTTTATTTCTCTATGGTTTGCAACTTTGACTCCTCCATTATTGGAAAAACTATTTGCAACCGTGGTTAGCGACTCCTCCATATCTGGCTTCGATTCCTGATGCTGACGATTCTGATTTATACTCCAGCATTCATCCTATTTTTGACAAATTTGACACGATGGTTTTGGTTCACCGGTGGAAAAGGTCATTACAGCATCCCTGTAATAATGATTACACTTAAATGGCTGAACTTCACATGCTCTACTATTCTCCAAAGGTCACCATCCATCACATATTTTCGAAGGTATGGTTTTGATTATCTACTTGATTAAGTATTAACTGGATCTGACAATATTAATCATACCTTCCTTTCTGTGCCCATTATTAGACCTCCATATCGTTAACCATCCACTCGTGTGACTTAATGACTAATTATGTTACTTGATAACCACCACCTTTCCTAATTTGGGATAAATTTGAAATAATCCGATGCTCTAAAACTTTCCGAATTTACCCAACTCCACTCTCAGTTGTTCATGCATACTCTGTGCTTTAACCTCCATTGTCGGGATTTGTAATCTGTCAGAATGCAACACACTTCTGAAGGCAAACAAACATGGGTATTCCAGCTTGGCATGAACCTCCAAACATGCGAGAACTCAGAAGAAATGCCGAAGTTTTCGCTATTTTTCAAGTTACGGGATGGAATGAATTCTTCCAATGCCTGAATGGATTTCCTCATGAAACAACTCTATAATTCACCTTGAATCTTACAGAAACCCACTCAAAGGTTTGGGGGTTACGTATTGACATCTCTGAAGCAATAGTGGCTGAGGTCACTCGCCTTCCTCAGGTGGGGAGAGCTTGGTTTGGATGAAGAACCCCCAATCATGTAGCAGTACAGGATTTTATCAGGGAAGGGGAGCACATTCAACAATCAAGGAGGGGGATAGCATTACAGTCACTGCCTTGGCCATGGGATCAAGTAGCAATTTTTCTCAAGAAGTATATCACCTGTGAAGGTAGGTATCAAATGGTTTATTACTCTGAATTTCCTTTATTATCTCATCTCCGTCACAGGGCCTTGCTAAACATTCCATTTTATTTATTCAATGATTTACACCATATGGCGGGGTTTGTCCGAACAACCAAGCATCCAAATTCTTCCCTTACCCACCATGGCCTAATTAAATTAATAATTTTACGGGCCCTTGCTCAACAAAACCAAACCTAGGAGAAATTTACAGGTCAAGTTCAGGATCCCATTCTTTTGCCTGGTGTTCCAATAGAAAAGGAAATAGAAGTACCTGTACTCATGGGGCATGTTCAAAACCAAGAAGAGCCTGCCAATCAATAGTTGGGGGGAAATGCAGAGCAACAGGAGGTTCGGAGTCCCTCCAATTTAGTTGGGGGGGGGGGGGGGAATGAGACTGGATCGGAGGATCAACCAGGAGAGCAAGAAGAACAATTGGGGGATAATGTACAAGAAAACCCTGTAGAAAGACTAAATAATAGGGCAGCTCTGATAGCAGAGGCTCAAATTGGAGCAACATTAAATGCTACGACAGTTGAAACCGAAGATGTTAGAGCTATGATAATAGAAGAAAACATGAAGGTGTTGACCATTGAATCTTCCCCTGAATGGGGAGTAACCGTGATTGAGGAAGAACATGAAAAATTCGAAACAGAGGATATCCATTCCACATCAGCCGCAAATCTGGAAATTCCAGCACCATGAAGAAAAAGGATGAGATCGAAAGATGAAAGAAGGGCATCACCACCAATAAGACGAAAAAGAACCAGGTCAATTACAACAACATGAGCAACATGGGCAACCCTAGAAGCACAAATCGAGTTCCCCATTCTTAGACCCAAAGCAAATGATGCCCCACAAGAACCAGCTGTAGAAGAACCTCAAATTGAAGGACTTCTGTATGAAAATTAGCTATTAAAGGAGGAAGTACAATCACTCCGGAAGGAATTAGAAAATTGGAAGGAAGCGTGCAGGAAACAAAGTGAAAGGAAGCTGCACACATTGGTTGAAGCTACATACCAACTAGAAGGATCAACTCCTGCTAAGGCTAGTGATGAGGAAGAAAGAGTGGTTTGTCCTGTTTGTGGAGAAATCTTTAACCAGTCAGGTTACAAGGTTATAGTTCGTGCCTTTGTAACACAATAGCCCATACCTATAGCTATGGAATAACAGGGACAACTTGATTGGAAAGATGGTGAGGCTCCCCAAGAGAAACTCCAACAAAAGGAAGTAGCAGATGAATATGATGCCGATACACAAGAACCAACATCTTTGAATATTCCTATTGAATTTTCCACCCAAATTAGGACAGAGGAACCAGAGGATGAGTTTATTCCTAATTTTGTTGAGGAAGTTTGCATTGTGACCCCTGAATTTTCTCAAGGCATAGAACCAATAGGGATGGAACCCCAGGAGCAGAACAATGATGAGGTTGAACAAGACACTGATACACAATAACCAACATCCTTGAATGTTCTTGTTCAAGTGGCCACCAAAATGGGGGAAGAAGAACCAGGGATTAAAAACATTCTAGACTTCAATGAAGATATTTGTACTATGACTCCTGAACCATCTCATGACACAGAGTTAATAGAAATGGAATCCCAACAGCAGGAATATGAGGAATTAAACCAGGATGTTGCTACACAAGAACCAACATCCTTGGAAATTTCAGTGGAGACTCTCGGGATGCAACAAGAAGCCAACCCTGAAATGGATATCATTCCTGATTTGGATTTAGGAGAGGATGAACAAACGTAATCACAATCCTCAGGTGATACTGAAATCCTTGAGGAATAGCTCCATATGGAAAAAGACATGAAAGCAACTCTACAAACCCAACAACATGAAGAAAGAGAAGGGTAGGGCTCTGTTACATAAGAACCAACAACCTTGCATCCCCCTGTTGAAGTTGCAGCTGATAATCAGGTAGATAAGGAGATTAAAATTCAGGAGGAAGTTGTTCCACAAGAACCAACATCCTCGCAATTAGCTACTGAGGTTTCTATAGGAGAACCCAAAAAAGAGGATGATGTTACACAAGAACCAACATCCCTAGAAGTTGTTTTAGGACTACCTATGGTTGAAGTTGTTGCAGAAGAAATTCCAAGAAGGGACGCTGTTACACAAGAACCAGCACCCCCAGAAGTGATCTCAGAAGTGCAGGATGTTCAATGTGGCACATCAGGTGATAAGGTATGGACCGAACTTCCTCAAAATTTTATCAATTTGGATTCTGACAAGGAAGAACATCCTGAAGAAGAAGAAATATTGAAGCTTACAGAAGAACTCTCGATCCTGAGAATAGAAGTAAGGAAGTGGAGGATCCAGGTGGAGAGATATCAAGAAGGGACGGTTTCCCTCACCGAACATAGAAAGACATTCAGGTAACTGAAGGAAAAATGGGTAGAAGAACTCATGACCCAAAAACTCCGTGAGGGAGAACTATAAAAGGAGCTAAGGGAGCTGAAAAAGTTCAAGTCTATGCAGGTGGAAAAATACCAGCTGTATGCTCTTTCTCAGGAATTATTGGGCACTAGAGTACCATCCTCCTCTTACCCTGTGTTTTTATTCGAGCAGTTTATTTGGTTTAAACTAAGGGCTGTGAAAGAAGGGAGATCATATGAAATAGAAACCTCGACGAAATTCTTGGAAACATTTATGGGAAGTTATTTTGAGGACCAAAATTTGCTGTGTGAGATTTATTTGCATGAGATGGCTTGTCCTTTGGACCGCCATTTGAATCCTGTTCCTTTGTCAGACGATGTTTAGCTAAGGGATTTTGCCTCCTTTGTGAGCAACCATGTTCAGTGGGAAAGGTATTTTCATACTTTCTCTCACAATGAATCCCACTCTAATCTTTGGATCTGAAGCGAACCTCAGAATCCTCGTCTTCTCCTTGCTTGATATCAGAGTCTACTCTCATGTCCCATCCAAAATTTGCATATAATGGAACTACAGGAAAGGGTTATTTCTACTTGTACCATCCATATTTCCATACATAAACAAATGACTTTGGAAGGTAGTTAACAAAGATGGCAGGTTGTCTCTTCAACCCTTATAAATAGGGACCCCTACTGTTACAGGAATTTTGAACAAGCACTTTCCAGGATTGAGGGTTATGTTAGATGCATGAGGGAATGTGGGGTTAATTGGCTGGGACTAAAATTTAAATTTCCTCTCATTTGGTGGCCAGCAAAACCGTATAGGGAAGATTTATCATTAACCAGGGCAGAAGAGTAGAAGTGTTGGAGATATTGGGTTGTCCATAAGGGATTTATAGAAAAAAAAAGGAACATCTGAATTCCCATACAACTTCTCTTCTCTCCATGAACGAAGCATAATGCCAGATTCAGATTCAGAATAATGGAGGTTGTTGCATGAGGACATGCAACAAGACAGTTGGGGGGATATGTTGGGCCCATAAATGGCCCCTTTTTGACCACCCTTATCCACCTATTTTTGCCTCATCCTACCCTATTGTGCATGCTAAACAGATGTTTTTCCCTCACTTGGCCCCTCAAGTCATAAAGGTATGGTTAATCACTGTCTTATTTTATTAATGCTTAGGATTGTGGTAATCAAGGCCCTACATCTTAAATTATGCTAACATATGATGGTTTTATAAAGATACTTTGAGATATAGAGAATACAGGTGTAGCGAGCCGAACATGCCAAAGGAGGGATGGACATTCATTTCTAAAGCTGATCGCCATCCATTCCATCGTTTCCCAAAGAACACGGTCCCAGTGTATTAGTCCATGCGAGCTGTACAAGGGTAGCTGCAACCGATTGCAACAGATTTGGAGGAAATAGTGCGCCGCTACTCAAAAGTAGTTGTAATATATAGGATATCTTCTCAATCAATTAGGATCATTATCTCTGGGCCGAATAACAGCTTCCCTATATCTTCTACTCTCATCCTGCCATGACTGTAACAGTTTATTGTAATTGGGGCATCCTGAAGATCAGAGATCTTCATGGCTGCCCAATAATAGGAAGAGGATGTTATGACTGTAATTGTATAAATATGGGGAACTATTCTGATCCAGGGGTTGAACATTTAAATAAATTATTGTATCAGATGTGATTCATCTGCCATCTCTAATACACAGAGTTTGATTAAGATATTAGTGTTTTAACGTGTGTTACTTCCATCATCTCTGTGTGAAGGATGGGCCCGCCTTCCCACAGGGATTGCTGAGTTAATTAGGTATTATATTTATTCTCTTGTGTGATTTTGTGATAATTTCCTTTCTTCATAGTAAGCTGCAACAATTATCGATTTACAGTGTGTCATTAATTGCATTTCTTCGAAAACTCCAGTGGTATGGTGTGTCAGTTGACTGTATAGGTTAATTGTCTTTTATGCAGCTGTGTGATAGCTATAACAACCCTGTTCATCCCTAGTTCTTTCAATTTATGTTTCTGTATATCTTTTTAGTTCATTCCTTTGCTTTTATAGTTGCAGAATTTCATTCCTGTACTTTGAATTTCTAGAATAGTTGAATTCAATTCATGTCCTTTGGATTTCTAGAATAACTAAATCAAGATAATTGGGTGAATCATTAGATGGTTTGGAAATCAGTATTTCATTTTCTGCAAGAGTAATATAGATGTTATTTCCCGAATCTTCCAATTCTAGATTAAGAATCGTAAAAGGTATTTGTGGTTGTATTCTTGAGAAAGTAAATCATATTAAGTGGATTATGGGATGAGCGTGGCTGAACAGGAAAGTAGGATCATTTACTTACAACAACATAGTGTTTAAAGCATATATAGTGCATATTATCCTTGAAATAAAAGACTTCCCTTGGTTGACAATAAATATTGAACACTTTGTATGTTAGCTTTAATTAACTTGCGTATAGGTTGCCAAACAATTACTATCGTAGTTACCTAAAGTTATTCGAGTGGAATTGAACCACTTTCACTGCATGATTGTTGATGTTACAAACTTATACTCATCATAAGGGTCAAGTTATTCTAGTTATGTTTAAGTTGTAATCCAGGAAACCTATTACACTTATTCTAATATTATTGAATGTTAGTGTTTGAGCAATAAAGAAGGATTCTTGAACTTTAAAACTTTAGTCCACAATTACAGTGCAAATAGATATCATAAACAACTCATACAAAAGCATTCAATCCATAAGACACATTATGTACCCTTGGAAAACCCTCCACTGATCCAGAGCATAAAAAACCCAAAAAACAATATTTGAGTATGATAGATAATCGAAAGAGAATGATTACGACACAATAGCATATTGCTTGATAAGAGATCACAAGAGAATAGAGATCATATGGAACATTGTACTGGTCCTGCCAAGTGCATAGAACTTTAATAACAAGACAAATTCAGTCATATAAATAAGGTAGTTAATGGTTGCATGCTTTTGTGCAGTGGTCACATTGTTAAGGCTGTGGACACTATTTCGTCTTCAAACTTGCACACTTTCTTACTTGGTGCCAAGTTGTGACCTCATAATTATCTCCCACACAGAAAATATGTGCCCTCTTGAATTCACTGGTGTTAACTACCTCTAACCGAGTTATTAACTAATTGACCTGAACTAAATGGAACTACATGTAACTGAATGTAACTGAGCATAAATGAATCTAGCAAGTGCTTCACCATCTTTGTTATCTTCAACAACCACTTCGCATAAATTAAGGAGTTGATTCCTTAATTAACTGAAACTTGTTTATGGCAACTAAAACTCAACTAACGTCTTATTAATTCGAGTTCACTTGTAGGCATAGATGGGAAATTCATATTCTCTCTGTATATCAGTGTCCATCTTGTTTATATTCATTAATTAATTATGCATGGTCCAGATGTGTTTAAATAATTAATCATTTTTATCATATCATACTCATAAAAATTGTTCTAAACCTATGATCATATGCATTACCCCGGTTCATATAGTCATATGCTAAAGTAAACCACTCTAGGAGTAGATAATCCCTAAAGGATACTTGTAGCACCTCATGACCATGACTAGCCATGCATCAGATAGTATATCCTCGAGACTCAATACGACATAATTAATGAGATATTGATATAACAACACAAGACCCTGATATTAATACAACATAAGTTTCGTACTTGATACAACACAAGTCCATCTCCATTTTAAGGAGACGCATGTCATATCATATCATCTATGAGAATCATTTGACTTGATACAATAGAAGTATCTGACATTAAAATAACATAAGCTCACGATACAACATCTCTCTCGAATAGGACTTGATACAACACAAGGTCCTATCTTAATAGAACATAAGTTAGTGAACTTAATACAACATAAGTTTCATGTAGAATATCTAAACCTAATACAACATAGATTCCAGACTTGATACAACATAAGTCTCATGGTAATGAATCCCAAATTTGTACTTTCAATACTCCCTCCTAGTGAGGGAGACATTCTTTGCCATACCAAACTTATCTCGAAAGTATCTCAACTTCGTCATTGACAACGACATGTCCACTTTGTAATCTTCTCACCAGTAGCTATGCACTAGAATTCATTTTACATGGTCGTGACTTCAATTAAGTAAAAATTCAATCTTAATGTGTTTTATGATAACACACATAGGGTTTTTTCAGAAAGATTGATTATTAACATCTACTAAATGTAGGATCAATTATTTCACCCTAGTAGGTAGCTTCCCAAGCTACACTACTCCTGAGCATGTAGTACTATCCGCAACCACATTTTTCTTATGTAGTACTCTCTGGAAGACATCTTGCTTATGTAGTAGTAGCCATAATGCACTTAGATTTTGTAGTACTACCCACAATTTACATTTCTTATCTTAGCCTAAAACAATAGTTCGATAGCACAATCATAAAATAGGACTGGCTTGTATCAAATACAATAAAGAGCCTATTCTAATGTACCTCAAACGTACTCAAACATATTCTTAGTAGTAAGCATGAAATACAACATGTCTGCTCAAAGACCAAACATCTACTTACACATAGTAGCATCATCTGGATCCAATCCATAGTATAGTTTCTCTAAACTAGAAACCATGTATTTTAAATCCATCATATACAACATTATACAAAAAATGTGTAATAAATTATGCACAAAGATATTCTCATATTTTCTTTCATTCTTCAACATTTGTTGACTTCTTGAATCTTTTGATATCTGGAGAAGTTCTCTGTGAGCTTTCTATTCTATGTAATGTTCTTTAAGGCCCAACCACTTTCTCATCGATTCTTCTCTTTATATTGCAGTACCCCAAGTACCTCTCTGAGAGGTTTAACTGTTCTCTGACAGTACATACTATTACTCTTATTGAGTGTTAATAGTCTCTAAGAATTTGACCATGTATCTGCTCATGTGGATTCTCTCCACAAGGTATCACATTCACTGGCTACCTGAGTCATGTACCATGACTAACTAGTAGGGAATTTACATGTTTTGACCTGTGAAGATACATCAATACTCCTTATTAAACTAGAGGAGTTTCTCTATACTATACCAAGCTTGTCCCGGAAAGAGGCTTAGTAAGAATGTTGAAAATACTGCTCATCTATGGATATGTATCATGTATATGATATAACTGACTAGAAACCTCATAAAGCTTTATTGCTTTTCAACATGCTCTATCTAGAGAAACACATGTGATCTTTCCTCAATCACTATACTAGTCATATTTCATATATCTTTTGAAAATCTATTTTACCAATCAAGACATATCTGAGTCCACATGCAAGTGTACAAAGTAGGTACCACAACACATGCTTTGTACATGTCTATGTACAAAATTCAAAGCATATAATAGATCCTAGGACCTATGACTAACCAAATACATCTCAATTGACTTGAGATACTCCAAATGTGAAATAAGAATTATGAAATTTCATATTTATATTCATATGTGTGGCCATGGATTTGTAGTCCATCATCTTGAAATTATTCATGCTTTTTTACTGCACATTTTCCTTAACTAAGGAAAATCTTTGTCTTGCGACTGCCACACAACTAATTATAAGAATTATAACAAGATTATTGAATACAATTCTCAACATCCTTTTGAATATGACCATCATGTAGGTATCCTCTTAACATAATATACATCAACTAGTTTTATTGGTTTCTTTAGCAGCTAACATATCTAGTTACTTCCTCTCACCATCAGGATGTGAGAATCATAAGTTGGGTCCTCCATTGCAGAGACTTCATTCTCATATATGTATGAACCTATTCTTGACACATGAAGGTAAATAAGATAATTTAATTATATTCAAGAGTATTTACATCTCACATAATATGATTAGAGATTCTATTATGACTTATTCCTAATACATAGGAACCTCCCGATTTGCTACCAGAAGCTTCTTGCTTCACAACATCTTGCTCTTTTTCAGTATCAACCATTAGAATTAATCTTCATTCAATACATGTCAAATTTTCTTGTAGACTAGGGCATATAGTTTTTCCCTACAATCAAAATTCAATCAAGTTATTATAAACCTTGCATAATCCATTCATTTCAATAAAATGACAAAAAACACACCTTGGCATGCAAAACATTTTAACCAATGTTTCAGTATAACTATATCTCATTAATTATACCTTATGTATTTGCAGTGGTTCATATAATTATGTACACATTAAATCAATGTTTCGACATTACACCAATCCTATTTGATGTAATGTTTTGCAATGATGTATCAGTCTTATATTTATATCTCATGAAGATTTATGCAAACCCTTATTCTTCTTAACATGTTTTTTCCTATTTACCAATAAAATAGAAAGATTGTAACATATTCTTTTAATCATGTTTATACCATAACATCATTCCTAATCAAAAGAATACAGATTGTAATAAAACAAAATCTGATTTTATAAAAGCGTATGATAATCAAATAATCATGCATCCCAACGTTCATGAATAATCATGAAACTCTATATTCATATCTTTATGAACAATAATGACATTTATATCTCATGAATCAATCATGCAGCTGTATATTCATATATTTATGAAACAATTATGTACTTTATGTTCATATCTTATGAATTTTGTTTATTTGCAAATAAAGGAAAGACAATCAACATATATGATCACAATTCCTAAGCTCGGGAATACAAATCTCTATGTGACTGCAATGAAAAAATTAAAAAGCATATAGATCTAAATAACATAAAAAAAAATGCAACTACTTTTATTTTATTGTCTTGCATGCTCCCTCTTTATCTCTACATCCTTGCAGATATTACTGGAGTCCCTCAATCTTGGTATCTTTGAAAATTTGAGTGCATGCAGGAGGTAGTGAATCTTTGCATGGAGAAACTAGATCCCATGCAACCCAAAGCGAATGCTCTTCTTTATTAAAAACATCTTACAACAATCATCCTCTTCATCGAATGAGATATTAACTCTATGAGCCTCTAAGTATACACAAGATCCATTGAATAATGATAATATCCAAACCACATATTCTAGGTTTGCTCCATCAATTCGTCCACTTTGGAAAAACAACCATAACATGAAATTATGATAATTTCATCTTCAAATACCTAATCGTATCTCTCAAACAATTGTGAATGTTTGAAATCCTCCCTAAGACTAAGCTAAATCAATCGATTTGGGAAGTGGGTTTGCAATCGTTTTGTTTGATTCCTCATGGATTGATCAGAATGTCTCCGTGAAATTTGTCTCCTGAAAAGTGATGGAAATTGTGCATATTGACTTGCTCTTTATTTCACCCTGCAATGGATAAAGACTCCTCACTTATTGAGGTCATGTAGACATCTACATCACGCTCCTCAATAATGGTTAAAACCCTTGCCTTTCATGTGTTGAATTTGGAATCACCTTCAAGTCGGTCCTACCGTTGGACGAAGATCGATGCCATGGCTCCAAGATTTTTCTCAACTTCCTCAAGATCACGTAGGATTTAGTTTGCATTGGAAAAACTAAGCTCTTGCACGCACTTGCTCTGATACCATGTTAGTGTTTGAGAAATAAAGAAATATTCTTGAACTTTAAAACTTTAATCCACAATTATAGTGCAGATAGATCTCATAAACAATTCATACACAACCATTCAATCCATAAGAAACATGATGTTCCCTTGGAAAACCCTCCATTGATTCGGAGGATAAAAAAACCCAACAAAAAATATTTGAGTATGATAGATAATTGATAGAGAATGATTACAACACAATAGAATATTGCTTGATAAGAGAGCACACGAGAATATAGATCATATGGAACATTCTACTAGTCTTGCAAAGTGCATAACACTTTAATAACAAGCGAAATTCAGTCATACAAAGAAGGTAGCGAATGGTTGAATGCTTTTATGCATTGGTCACATTGTTAACGCCATGAGCATTATTTCATATTCAACCTTTCACCCTTTCTTACTTGGTGCCAAGTTGTGACCTCATAATTATCTCCCACAAAAAATATATGCGCCCTCCTTGAATTCACTGGTGTTAACTGCCTCTAACTGATTTGTTAACTGATTGAACTAAAATGAATGGAACTGCATATAACTAAATGTAACTGATCTAATATGAATGTAATTGAACAGAACTGAATATAACTGAATGTAACAAGTGCTTCACCATCATTGTCATATTCAATAACAACTTTGCATAAATTAAGGAGTCGATTCCCTAATTAACTAAAACTTGTTTATCACAACTAAGACTCAACTAACATCTTATTAATTCAAGTTCACTTGGAGGCATACATGGGAAATCCGAATTCTCTATATATCTATGTTTGGCATCATATTTATCATTAATTAATTTTGCATGGTCCCTACATGTTTAATTAATTAATCACCTTTATCATATCATACTCATAAGAATTGTTCTGAACATATGATCATATGACGTATTTCCTTGGGTCATATAGTCATAATATAAAGGAAATCACTCAAGGGGAAGATAATCCCTAAAGGAGACTTGTATCAACTGGTGACCATGACTAGTCATACATCACATAGTATATCCTCGAGACTTAATACGACATAAGTCATGTGGTCTTGATACAACACATTAACCTCTACTTACCAATGCATACATCAATATCAAGTTAATGAAGGCCCCACAATGTTCTTGGTTCTATCACAACTGAGACTTACTCATCTCATTTAACATTGCCTCGACATGATTCCACTCTAAATTCTACTTAGGAAGTAGAGTGAGGAGTAAGCTAAACTCTATACCATTTGCACCTAAAATTCGGTGGAAATTGTTCAAAGAGTAGTTTTAAGTGATTGGAATTGCCTAATCTGGGTGCCCTAAGGGTAATCGATGGTCCTGAATCCATTTCTGCAATAAAAATTGCAATTTTAATACTGAAAATCTCATTTTCAACAACAGATTGTGTCGTCGGATTCCGACCAAACTTACGTGAAAAGGTGCAAATGGTCTAGAGATTAGCCAACTCCATAGAGTGAACAATGCTTACTAAACCCCCCTCTCTTTATATTTTTTTCTAAGGTTATTTTTATTATATTAATTTTATAATTTTGATTTCTATAGTTTCATTATATTTTTGCATTATATATGTAATTTATCTTTTTAAATTTCATAATCATTCATTGTATATTTTTTACTTTAAAAAAATACTAATGCTAAGTTCATTTTTTCATTTCCTTCATAATATTGAATATTTAATTCTTTTCCCTAAATTTTAATATTATAAAACTTATTCACTTTTCATTTATTTTTATTTTATTTTAAAATATTTATTTTAACTCTTTATATTTCCCCTCTCCCCTTTTTTTTACTCCATCTTAAATTTAGATTTATTTTACCCATTCTACTATTTAATTTAATTTATTTTTTTCTTTTAATCTTTCAAACCATTTCCCTCATTTGTTTTACCTTTAAAAACCATTTTAAATATGTAATTATTTATTTAATAAACATCTCTTAGTTATTTATCTGACATTTATTTAATTTATTTATTAAACTCTTACTACTCCCATACCTTTGAGATTTAGGGTGGAATAGGGTTTGGCCTCCCCCAAACCAAGAGAGTGTACCTCTTGGGTTTTACCCTAAACCAAGACAATATGGATACCTCTTACCAATTAAGCTAACCCCTGAAACTAACCTTGAAGCACACATGTAAAAAATATTTGACACTTATTGACCATTTTAACAACACCTCCAATTTAACCGAAATAGCTCTCTAAGATAATTCTATTGACTATAATTGTTGTAATTTGGGCTAGTCTATTTGGTAAGTAACCCGTGGACATCTCTTAGAAAGGATGATGACCTACACTATACGTATTGTTATTCATGAATTGATATTCAAACCTAATCTATATTTTGTTGTAGGTTCACTCGTTGTTCCAAGGATTTATTGCTACATGTTCCAACCCGGACCCATCCTTTTATGTGGATTAAGCGATTTATATCGACCCATACATGCTATTTCAAGCAATTATGTGATAAATTTGAAACACAAATGGAAAGGAATGGTCAATGTCTGAACATGAAACAAACCCTAAGGATTTGGGATGGTTGAGTTTAACCCATTTGAAAACGATCTTTTCTTAATATCTAAGTAGCGACTGTATGCCGCAGCTTCCCATTGTAGGCGTTCAGTGGTATACTTTGCTAACCCATTGCCAGTTTGTGTTCTGAAATACATCTAAGCGTACAACAGATTCTACCCATCATTTAGTAAAGGAATTGACAAACTAAATGATTCCCAATAAGGAAATTTCATATTAGAGCCACATTTCCTACTGTGAGAACTTAGCCTTGTTTTATTATTTTTATGTGTATTATTTTTTATTTGTGTAAATCAAACTGTGAAATCCACAAAAATTTGTTGGAATTCAAAATTCAAAACCATTAGAGTCATTGTGAAAATACGAAAGAAATCCATGTGAGTAAGTTAGGTTTAATGGGAAACTGTATATCGAGATGCTCGCCCCTTTTGTATTAATGAGCTCTCCTTTAAGGAAAACAATATATAGCATGATGCAAAGAATTTAATGTCACTACGACATGCTTGATGACCATTGGATCTTGAGATGCTCGAAATACAACAGTCAACAAGCGTTTCGTAACTGCATTAAATGCTTTGTAGCATGCTAAATATTTCTTGCCATGTTTTATGGCAAACAAAATTTAGCATGCTGCAGAGAATTTAATGCTGCTGCAGCAGGATTGATGACCATTGGAACTTGAGCATGCTAAATATTGTTTGCCATAAAACATGGAAATAAATATTTAGCATGGTGCAGAGCATTTAATGTAGCTGCAACAGGCTTGATGACCGTTGGATCTTGAGCAGCTCAAGATCCAACGTTTTCAAAAGACAATACAAAATATTTTAGATTGAGTACTTTCATCACACATTCCTGGACAAGTAGTGCAATGTACATTCAAATATTGGCACTGCCATGAATGATCATAACATGATCATAGTGCGAAATTCAGTGAAGCATGATGCAAATATGACCAGTTAATTCTCCATTTTGTAGAGTTATAAAACTAAGCATGGGTGAAAAAAACATCTATTGCAAGTAATAAACACTTTGAAATAAATTAGAAGGAACACTGTTTAATATCACAGACGCCCTATGATTGGACTATAGAATGTCATAAAGAGCTTCAATACTCTACATAAACAAAACACTACTTAAATATGTTGCTTTGAATTGAGAACAATTGGATTTTTGAGATGACACTATGACCCTCATAATTAATAAGGAGATCAAAATGGCTCAAATGTCAAAGCTCTTTCATGTGCTCTGTAGGAGGTGTTTCAATCCAAATGGCTCACATTTCAAATATCATTCATGTGCTATGTTCCACCCGACTCTATCATTGTTTTAGTCTCCATGTTTTCGAATCTCCCACTTCTTTCCAAGTCATTTACATGCCATTTAATCTTTTTTCCTTGTGTGGTGTGGTGGAGTCACTGGTCTTCATATCGAAGGTTATTGGGCCTAATGGACAATTTGCTTAATTAAAAAAAGGTTCAAATATAGCTTAATTAGACAACAAGTTCTTAAGGAAAATATCTGATAGCAGGTAGGAGAAGATGATAACACTCGACAACTTCTTCAACAAACCATTTTTAGGTGTTTATGAAGTAGACCTTTGAATGTGAAGGTAATGTATATGATGGGTTCATTTTTAGAGTCTTAGAAAGAAACTCCTTTCTAATCATGAAACTTTTTAGGTGTTTATGAAGCAGACCTATGAATATGAAGGTAATGTATATGATGGGTTCATTTTTAGAGACCTATAAAGAAACTCCTAGCATAAAGTAAAAAGGTAATATCCCCTTGTCTAGGTAAGACGTTTTTAAGTATGAATCTTATGAGAAGCTTAATTGATGACATACTAGTATTTTACTTTTTATGTATTAGTGGTTTTAATAGTTAAGATAATTGATGTACTAGTAACCTTAAGATAGATGTATTTAACAATATATTGATGAATTTAATTCGTTTGAATGAAAATGCATTGCTCTAGCTATAGACGAGTGAAGATTAATTGAATGTTTTAGTAGTAAAAAAATATTAGATCCTACATCATATTGATGTGTTGATTAAATCTATCCCAAAAATTATTGTTCACGACATTCATGAAGGTATTTCATGATGAATTAGTTGTGGAGACTACCTAGATTGGAAAAATTAAGCATACCTAGATACTAGATGAATACTTGATAATCGTTCTAAACCATTAGATGTGATATAATCTATGTAATATTGATTATTCAGACATAGATAAATTGGTTAGAATTGATTAAGATTGGAAAACTTAATCATACCTAGATACTAGATGAGTACTTGATGATTGTTCTAAACCATTAGATGTGATATAATCTATGTATCATTGATTATTCAAACATACTAGATAAATAGGTTATAATTTATTAATCATGATATATTTTTTCTTAATATCTCGTTTTACATATCCTATATGTTGAATCTCTTATCACATCCTTAAGGCTATGAACACTAGTGTATATGTTGATAAATGATTTGATAGTATGACATGTGATGAATTGTGGAAAGATAACTTATGATATGGTGTTATAATCGGATTATGACAAGATGATTTTATGTACTGCTTTTGATTTTCTAGTGTGTGATCATATTTATGATAGAGACAATTATTATTATAATTGACACCATGATGATTTTGAGGGAGGATTTTATCTTCTAGTGTTAAGTATTAGTTGATCGTGATGGTATTTTTGTATACCACTCATTATACATTATTGAATAAATTGATCCCATTGATGTTGTTATGTTATTCTCACATACAATATGGGTTAATTGATCATAATCATGTTATTATGTTGTTCCATTGTATGCTATAGCCTATAGATTAAAATTGATTGAGGTGATGAAATTATATTGATTAGTCACATGCTTGTATCCATTGATCATAGTGCCAATTATTATGTACTTCATTAAAATACCATGACTAACAAATGAATAAGTATTATGAAAACTTTATTTCATATGTATTGTGATATTGAGATTACATTATGGAAATGATTTATAATACAATATTATATACATTTTATGAGGTTAATAATATATGATAACATTATGTTTCACAATGTCTTCTAGTATAAGCATGCACATCCTTCACATTCATAGTGATGATGATATGCTTTCGTGTTTAAATGAACTCACATGCGGTTCCTCATATTAATAATGTTGATGTATGCGATATGATAGCATGTGGTTTATTTCTATTCTTAATATGTTATGTTATGTAATAGCATGTCATAACACACGGTTTCTCGGTAGTGTGACGATGGTATATTATTATAAGGACATATGGTAGCATGTATATTTTATTATGATGTTGATAATATATGATCTTTACATGTTATATTAATGACTAATGCTATGATGGAATGAGGAGAGACAGTGTTACAAAAATACCACAAGATTGTTACTCTAGGGCCTTCATGGCCAAGTGATTCTAGAAGCCACGATATTGTGGGAACCCATAACCATAAGAGAGTTATGGGATGTGAAACCAACTCACTTAGTAATATCTTACCAACAGTTCATTTCCTTTATAATGTTTTTGAAAGTCCATGGCTTGAGGTATCTCAATAAGGGGAGGTATAAGAAGAAGGACCTTCGATGCATGGGGTTAATTGCCATTAGAGAGTTGCGGATAAAATATGGGCCAAAATTTCAGTATTATTAGTGTACCTAAGTTAACATATAGGACCAGAATCCTTGTGGATCTAGATGAGGTCTTGGGGTATATATCCTAGCGAAGGATGGAAGGCCTTAAGCCTTCTCATGTTGCTAGAAGTCAGAAAAGAGATAAGAGCATGCTTGCATCTTCTTGTATCTATGATTTGACTTCTGATGCTTGCTATGGTCACATCATGTTGGGCGATCCTTATACTAGTTTCAACAAAGGGCTCGTGTCATGACAAGTGAGACCATCTAGAGAATTAGGGGGTGTTTGAAGGTTGATCAGATGGTATGATATAGAGAGAGGGTGTGAAAGGGAGGAATTATAAGTGTTATAGCTAGTTAGAAAACTTATCATAATAAATTCAGCATGAATTTCCTTGAAGTGGGGAGTATGTAATTTCCCCCTATCACTTATTGCATTAGTACTAGGGGGTATGTCATGGTTATAGTGTAGGAATAGGAAATACTAGTGATGGCCACACTAGCGAGTCTTATCCCTACACAATAGTATTAGATTATTTAGCGTTATAATACTAATATTTAAATAGAATGGGATTCATAAAAATATATATA
>LPNX010963236.1:21237-39595 GCA_001517045.1 Pseudotsuga menziesii | reverse complement strand
CATTTCGATAGCGATAAAATTAGTTCATTTCACCTCCGAAACAACGGCGGCATAGGGAACTAAAGCTCCAATTCAAACTTCTACTGACCTCCAATAGCGATAAAGAAAAATCGTAAAAATATAATGTTTTGAAAAAATAAAACAAAAGAGACAACGCGCATCAGCGAATAAAAAGATTGTCCATTGGTAGCATAGAGGACTAATGTCCCGATTCCTTCATCAAACAACTTCCGACAACGATAAAATTAGTTCGTTTCACCTCCAAAACAGCAGCAATTTTCCGGTCTAAGGCACCGATGGGATAGTGGCTAGAGCTTCCGATTTTCAATCGCGAAGTTAGTGGTTTAAAGCTCCGATATTGCGGCAGCATTGAGGCTTGGGGTGTCAACGGCTTAGAGGAAACAACTTTCGATCGCCGATGTAGAAACTGTCGCGACACTAGTAATTGGAGACACCGACATTGCAGCAACATCCAGGCCTGGGGTGCCGACGGGTTAGAGGTTATAACCTCTGATCACCAACCGCGGCGGCAAGGTAGGAAATTTCGGTAGATTAAACAAGAAAGGCCACGTTAGTTAACCACCAAAACACTGGATTTTGGCGGAAAAATTACACTGAACCAGTAGTGGTGATTATCAGCGACTACTGCAGTTATTTAGTATTCAGTCAGTGAACTAGATCTTCAACCTAAGTTAGAAAAATAGTTAGTTAGGGTTTGAAACCCTAATATGAAAAAACTATTACTTTCAATTATTTTTGGTATAATCAGATCAAATTTTTAGATCTGTATTTTTTGTAGAAGGCTATAAAACCTGAGACCGATTTTATAATAAAGGTTCAACTTCGGGGATTTATGAGTTGATAATGCTTTCAAGCTTCTCATTTTACTTATTCATGATATAAGCTCTTTTGTTGTGATTTGTTCAACCATCATCTCTTTCTTTACTGTATTTATGCCTGAATGTGTATTTAGGTCATTTTCAGATTAATTAAAAAGTTGATAGCTATCATCCTATTGGTTTATTAGTGCTATTTGATTTATCAATACCATCCTTTTCAGGATTTAGCCATTTATATGCATGTGTCTTGTATGTAAGTCTGCCAGCCTGGTGAGTTCTCCATCCCTGCACCTTATTGTCGAACTTCTGAGCAATTGCAACTAAAAGCCTTGTAAATGAGTGAGTTTTATGCATGCCTTGAGAGTGGAAAGGTTATATAGGTAAACTGACTCGATCCATATCAGAAAACCCTAAAAACATTGTAAGTTACCAAGCATCCTTGAGCTACAACCTATAGGAGTTTCCTGGAGTGATAACAAACTGGCGCTGTTTCCAAGGAGAGGAGATTGAAGCTCAGCTTCCCTGGGAGACGACATAGATCCATGCTTTGATGATAGACAAAGCTTGGACATTATTATGGTTGTAATCATCTATCTGGAAACTCCATTGATATAAGGTGGCTTCAAGAATACCAAGTACCAGATCAAGCCCAAAGGGGCCACCAACAACACCTGTTTCAGATCCAGAAGAAATTTTGAGGAAAGCTAGGGATTTACTAAGACAGACCAACACTGCTGCACAAAAAGCTACATTAGGTATTTCAAGAAATATTTCTGCTATTATTTCTTTTGCTTAAACTCTTAATTCCTAGGAATTTTTAGATACATCAAAAAAATCTAGGGGTTGGGCATCTTCAAGCACTTCTGCTTGTGAAGATCCAATCCCTGGTGACTCCACTGGGATAAATATACCACTACCTTCTCAGCAAGTATCTTCATCAGTGCCGCCTTCCATAACCCTGTCCATTCCTATTTCCAATATGGCTACCCCTCAATTGACCTAGATGGAAAGGATCCTGGTAGCTAGGTATGCACCCCTAATTTTGCCAAATCCTCTCGCAGCCATGCCTACTGGGGATTATCTCAAGTATATGCCAAAGTTTACAGGGGAAGGGGATTTCACTGTTGAAGAACACCTAGAGGCTTCTTACATCTATGTTGAAAATATAAACATAGAACAAGAAGATGTATGGACCATGGTTTTTGTGCAAATCCTAGATGGCCAGGCTAGAAAGTGGTTTGAGGAACTGCCTGCTAGATCAGTGGCAGGCATAGAGGCCCTAGATGACATTTTCCTAAAGCATTGGGGAGAAAGGAGAGGCCACCTCTACTATATCACAGAATTCAGCAACCTGAAAAGAGAAAATGGGGAGTCTATCTCCAACTTTACCGAGAGATTCAACAATATGTACAGCAAGGTCCCTACCAAAATTAAGCCCAATGATACCTCAGCTAGGATAAATTATGCAAATTCCTTTGACTCTGACTTCTGCTTACTTCTTAGAGAAAGGAGGCCTGCTTCCTTATCACTCATGTGGGATGCTGCCCTAGAGGTAGAGTCAAACATTCTGGCATCTCAGAAGGTAAAAGGGAAGATAGACAAGAAAAAGAAGCCAACAGACTATAGTGGGGCTTCGACATCAGAGAAAAAGATTGAAAAAATGACCAAACTTTTAGATAACCTGACTGCCAAAATGTCTAAGTTGAAGGACCAAGGACATCTACCTACGAGGGGTAAAGGGCCAAGTGACTTTGCTACCCAAATTTTGTTCCTTATAGAAGAGGAAACACCCCAGTTCATATTTTCAGAAGGGAGAGAAATCAAGGGGAAGATCAGAGGATAAGAGCTCCATTTCAAAATGTTGTATTAGAAGAAGAGCCAGAATTCATTGAAGAAGAAGGAGAAGCTGAAGACAATATCCACTGCATGGAGGATGAGGTGGAATGTTCTTTTCTGACACAGGCAGAATATGAGGAAGCCCTGATTGATGAGCAGATCACTGAAGAGGTTGTCTATCAGGCTGATGGTCAGGGAGGTTACAAACTGAGGTATAGGCTGGTTGTTCCCCTCAAGAAGAATGTTGTACCTGTCAAGCAGCCTGCTGCACCAGCTAGAAAGGTTGTTTTTTTACCAAAGAAAGTGGTTGTCCCATCCAAAGCATTGCATAAACTAGCACCTTCAGCCACACCTGATCAAGTCCAACCCAAACCTACAGCTCATGAGGTAAGGTTTCCAGATAGGCTGCATTATTCCTTCAACCCCGAGTCTGAAATTCAAAAATTGAAAATCCCTTTCCCTTTAATTGAGCTAATGAAGAACAATGCATTCAAAACCTCCATTCTGAATTCCCTTCAACCCAAGGTGCACATTGACACTGACTTTGTGAACCTGCAAGATGACAAGCCTGTTGTAACCCTGGGCCCCATGATCGAAGACCTAAGGGACTCCTGCCCACCATTCTATATATCCTTGAACATCCATGATAAAATACTCCATGACTGTCTGCTGGATTCAGGAGCCTCTCATAACCTAATGCCAAAAGCTGTGATGGATGAGATTGGCCTCGGCATCACCAAGCCATACCATGATTTATTCTCCTTTGACTCTAGGAAGGTTAAGTGCTTGGGCCTCATCAAAGACCTTGTTGTAAACTTAACGCAGCTACCTTTGAAAAGCATAATGATGGACATTGTAGTGGCCGATATTCCTCCAAAATTTGGCCTCTTGCTGTCTCGGTCATGGAGCAAAAGACTAGGGGGCACCCTTCAGATGGATCTCACATATGCCACCATTCCCATGTTTGGAGGGGAGACTAAGAGGCTGTACAGGGAAAATCAGCTAGCATACATTATAAGTAAGGAGAGCCACTAGTGAATCACCCCATCTACGTAGTGGACATTGATTTTGGGTCTTGCATTTTGCAAATAGATGATAATCAGCAGACATCAGTTCAGCTGACTAAGCCCACCCGTCAGCAGCTCGAAGAAGTAACAACGGCAATCTGGACCATGTATTTTGATGGGGCTAGTGCTCAAAGCTCAACAGGCGCGGGTGTAGTATCGATCTCCCCATCTAAGGAAAACATTCACCTATCTTATAAGCTTGATTTCGAAACCACGAACAACATAGCAGAATATGAAGCCTTGCTGCTAGGAGTTAAAGCTGCCGAGGAGATGGGGATCATGTGTGTGAATATTTTTGGAGACGCAGACCTCATCATATAGCAGGTCAACAACGCTTTTCAGACAAAAAATATCAGATTGAAGGCCTATAGGGATGAGGTATGCAAACTCAGAGACTCCTTCATGTTTTTTGAACTGTCATATATTCCTAGGGCTTTGAATTACCTGGCTGATTCCCTGGCCATCTCTGCAAGTCTATTTGTTCCTCCTTTATCCCCTAAGCTCAGCTATGATGTTTAGGTCAAGTACAGACCCTCTCTGCTAGACAATGTAAAATTTTGGAGGATGTTTGAGAATGATGAGGAGCTTAGTAAATTCCTTCAGTTAGTAGATGAATTCTCTAACATACACATAGACCGGAAAACCTTAACATGGAGGAATCCAAATAGCTCAAGTTAAAAGATAAAGTGACTGAGCAGAATATTGTCCAATTGCCCAGCAACTACATACCCCGAGGTCTAGTACCACTGGAATAACTGTTTGATTGCAATGACATCCCTCTCAAGCCTTCCAAAAAGAAGCTAGACCCTGCTATCCAAGATCAAAACATAGGCAGCCAAAGCCATCCTAAACTGATAAATCTTTCCACAGGGTTGAATGCTGATCAGAAGTCTGAATTTTGTAGCTTGATAAAAGAGTTTGCTGATGTTTTTTCCTGGGAGTATAGTGACCTACAAACTTATGACACCAATATCATTCAGCATAGAATTCCTTTGGAGAAGGACACCATTCCTTTCAACTAGAAGCTAAGACCCATCAGCCCTCTCCTATTACTAGTTATTGAAAAAGAGATCGACAAGCTCCTTAAAGCCAAGATCATAGTTCCCCTCAGATATTCCAAGTGAATTGTAAACCTGGTAGTGGTAAGAAAGAAAAATGGAGAAATCAGGTTGTGTGTGGATTTTAGAAACCTGAACAAGTGTTCCAAGAAGGACAACTATCCACTGCCCAAGATGGAACACCTATTGCAGAAAGTCTCGGGGGCAAGAGTTATGTCCTTTCTTGATGGCTTCTCTGGATACAACCAAGTTGTTGTGCACCCTGATGACCAAGATAATACTGCCTTTACCACCCCCTGGAGCACCTTCATGTATGCTAAAATGCCATTTGGACTAATGAATGATGGGGCTACTTTTCAGAGAGCCATGGACCTAGCTTTTGTTGGGCTAATAGATAAATTTGTGCTGATATATTTGGATGACTTAACGGTTTACTCTCACAGCCATCATGACCACTTGCATCATTTAAGGAAGGTATTTTTGAAGTGCAGAAGGTATGGAATATCACTGAACCCCAAGAAGTCCTAGTTTTCACTCAATGAAGGAAAGCTCCTAGGCCACAAAGTCTCAGCTGAAGGTGTAAAGATCAATTTGGTAAGGGTGGAAGCGATTCATCAGCTGTCAATATCAAGGTCAAAAAGAGACATTTAGTCCTTTTTAGGCAAGATAAACTTTGTCAGGAGATTCATTCCTAATTTCTCCGACCTGGTAAAGCACATAACAACCATGCTAAAAAAGGATGCAGAAATAAAGTGGACTGATCAGGAAAGAAATTCTTTTGAAAACATTAAGAAATCCATCATGGGGGCCCCAACCCTGATTAGTCACGACTACACCAAGGGTTTTTACATTTTCTCTTTTGCATCTTATGACACAGTGGCAGCTGTACTATTACAAAAGAATGATGAAGGTCTTGATCATCCAATTGCTTTTTATGACCCAATTGAGAAGTAGGCTTATGCTCTCATAAAATATTTGAAGACTTTCAGAATCTACATTCTCCATGCAAAGGTCATTGCATATGTCCCTTCATCTGCTGTGAAGAATGTTTTGACTCATCCTGACATTGATGGGAAGAGAGCTAAGTGGATTTCCAAACTCATTGAGTTTGATGTAGAGGTGAAACCCACCAAGCTGGTAAGGGGATTAGGTCTAGCCATACTCATGGCCAAAGAAAACTGTGAATTGAGGGGAATAAATTTCACATGTGTCAGATCAGCAAAGGTGCAGACTATGGTAGCAGCTGAAACAGAAGTAAATCAAGATCAGAATAACAATCCATCAGTAGCTGAGAACATATCTTCATGTGAGTGGTACTCAGGTATCATTCAATTTTTGCAAAAATTAGAAGTTTCTCATGATCTCACTTCTAACCAAGCACGAGCTCTCAAGTTGAAATCTGTTAAGTTTTGCATAATTGACAAACTGTTGTACTAGAGGGATTAGTCTGGAATTTTGTTAAGGTGTCTAAATAAAGAGGAAGAAGAGCAGGTCATGCATCACTTTCATTCCAGTACATGTGGAGGCCACCACTACTAGAAAACCACCCACAAGATCTTAAGAGCAGGATACTATTGACCAGTCCTTTTTGATTATGTATGCACTTTTGTAAGGGCCTGTGACCAATGTTAACGATTTATAGGGAAGCAACAGCTCAAATCCTTGCCCCTTAGGCCTGTTATAGTGAATGGGCCTTTCCAGCAATGGGGTCTGGATTTCATAGGTGAAATAAATCCATCTTCCAGTGGACAGCATAAATGGATCTTAGTAGCCACTGAATACTTTACGAAATGGATAGAAGCAATACCCACCAGAAATGCCACTCATCAAGTCATCATGATATTTTTATATGAGAACATCTTCAGTAGGTTTGGTTTCCTAGTAAGGTTAGTAACTGATAATGCACCAGCTTTTAAGGCTGGGGCATTAGTTAAAATGTGTGAATCAATGGGTATTCAACTGGTGCACTCCACATCCTATTACCCACAAGGCAATGGCCTAGTTGAGTCATCCAACAAAAGCTTAGTCCGAATCATCAAGAAACTGCTAGAGACAAATTAGAAAAGCTGGGATTCAAATCTTAAGTTCGCTTTATGGGCTGATAGGGTAACAGACAAAATATCCATAGGGACTTCTCCATTCAAACTAGTTTATGGCACTGACGCCATCTTTCCTATCCAGCTCATCCTTCCAGTGGCAAAGTTATTTCAGGAAGAGGAGGATGAACCAAATGATATGGTAAGAAGGATGATGAACCAAATGATATGGTAAGAAGGATGATGGATTTGGTAGAATTACAGCAAATAAGGGAGCAAGTTGTAGGAAAATCAGAATCCCATCAACAGAGGATAAAGGGCATGTTTGACAAAAGAACAAAGGCAGACAACTTCCAGGTCGGAGATTGGGTCCTCAAGTGGGATGTTGTCAGACAGGGCAAGGGGAAACATGGAAAATTCGACTCTTTGTGGATTGGCACTTTTGTGATATCCTAGGCACATAAGAATAACACCTTCAAATTGCAGAATCTAGAAGGTGAAGAGGTATTTGATGGCCCAGTAAATGGGTGGTTCTTGAAGCTTTATTTTATTTGAGGCTCTGAGGCCTTATGATTGTAAATTAGTTGATAGTAGGTTGTTTTGCTTTCAGAATAAAATCCATGCCCAATGGAACAATAAAGGATAGTGTTAAGTTACTTAGTTGCTTTTAGGGAAAGGCATTTTGATATGGGGTTCTTGGGACCTCACTGGGAGGTTCCCATCCACAAGTAGGAGCTAGATGTTATCTCCCAAAATAATTTATTTCGATAGTATGAAGAATCTAATTCACGCAATGATGGATATGAATTATCACTGACAGTTTTAAAGCCTCTATTTTTTATGAAAATTTCACAAGTTGTAGCTTTCATTGGCTTGGGAGAGGATCAGAACATCTCATTAGCCACTGACAGACATACAGACTACGGCTTCCACAATCAGATGAAAACTTCGGCAATCGGAGGTTCTAAGAACTACATATCGACGAGGCAAAGTTGAAAGGTTCTGCAATGTTGGAGATATAAAGCACTAAATGCCACCAAAGTCACGTATCGGAAATCGAAACCACTGCTTAATAAAGCGTTGGAACTTGAAAACACTAACTGTCAGCAAGATAGTTCACTAAGGAGATGCAACGACGGGAGACAAACTGACTACGGGTTCCGCCAAAATAGAAAATCATCGACGATTGGAAGAACTAAGGACTACAGATCGACGAGTTTACAACTAAGCATCTCCGCAGTGTCGATAAGGAAATGGACAAGGCCTCCGATAAATGACAAAAATAATTCTGATAGCGATAAAATTACTTTGTTTCACCTCCGAAACAGCGGTAGCATAGGGAACTAAGGCTCCGATTAAAACTTCCACTGACCTCTAATAGCGATAAGCCAAAATCCTCGACATATACAAATATAAAGTTTTGAAAAAATAAAACAAAAGAGACAATGCACATCGGTGAATAACAAGACTGTCCATCGGTGGCATAGAGGACTAATGTCCCAATTCCTTCATCAAACGACTTCTGACAACGATAAAATTAGTTCGTTTCACCTTCAAAACAGCGGTAGCATTTCAGTCTAAGGCACCGATGGGATAGTGGCTAGAGATTCCGATTTTCGATCGTGAAGCTAGTGGTTTAAAGCTCCGACACTGCGGCAACATTGAGGCTTGGGGTGCCGACGGGTTAGAGGAAACAGCTTCCGATCATCGATGTAGAAACCATCGTGACACTAGTAATTGGAGATGCTGACACTGCGGCAACATTCAGGCCTGTGGCGCCGACAGGTTAGAAGTTATAACTTCCGATCACCAACTGTGGCAGCAGGGTAGGAAATTTCGGTGGATTAAACAAGAAACGTCACGTCAGTTAACCGCCGAAACACTGGCTTTTGGTGGCAAAATTACATTGAACCATCAGTGGTGATTATCAGCAACTACTGCATTTATTTAGTATTCAGTCAGTGAACTAGATCTTCATCCTAAGCTAGAAAAATAGTTAGGTAGGGTTTGAAACCCTAATATGAAAAAACTATCCATTTCAAGTATTTTTGGTATAAACAGATCGAATTTTCAGATCTGTATTTTTTATAGAAGGCTATAAAGCCTGAGACCGATTTTATAATAAAGGTTCAACTTCGGGGATTTATGAGCCGATAATGCTTTCAAGATTCTCATTTTACTTATTCATGATATAATCTCTTTTGTTGTGATCTGTTCAGCCATCATCTCTTTCTTTACTGTATTTATGCCTGAATGTGTATTTAGGTCATTTTCAGATTGATTAAAAAGCTGATAGTTGTCATCCTATTGGTTTATTAATGCTATTTGATTTATAAATACCATCCTCATTAGGATTTAGCCATTTATATGCATGTGTTTTGTATGTAAGTCTACCATCCTGGTGAGTTCTCCATCCCTACACCTTATTGTCGAACTTCTGAGCAATTGCAACTAAAAGCCTTGTAAACGAGTGAGTTTTATGCATGCCTTGAGAGTGGAAAGTTTATATAGGTCAAGTGACTTGATCCATATCAGAAAACCCTAAAAACATTGTAAGTTACCAGGCATCCTCAAGCTACAACCTAGAGGAGTTTCCTAGAGTGATAACAAGTTCTATAACCAACAGGAAGGAAAATCATAAGGAGAATAAATATCAAGGGGATATCTTAGGGACATAAGAAAGCTCCTACAATTGATTCAATGAAAGAAGATATTTTTGGAGTGTTTCCGCCTTTCGCACACCTAGGTTACGTGGCAAAAATCTTCAAGCCACTCGGTGTGTCCTTGGGGGAAAGTCTCGAGTCAAGGCTGTCACCTTGTTCTTGACTCCTTTGTTCAGGCTAACTCCTAACGAAGCCAAGGGGGCTAGACCATATTGAATTACTAAGGCTAATTACTTAGTGTGATGGTTTTATAATGATTAAGTTGTTTAGGAGTTTTGAAGTTAACCAATGAAAGCAAAAGATAACAAGATGCAAGATTTAAAGCACATAAGCACAGTAATGACACTCAATATAGCTATATAATTGAAAGAAATGATTAAATAAATCACCAGTTCCTTAAATGGAGTCAATAGAGAAAATAATGTGCTTGCATGCTCTTGAATGAATGTTTTACAAATGTCTCTAGGTAGATTTTAAATTAGTGTGGAATGTGAATGAATTAAATTAGGTGAAAAGGGGACTCCAAATATACCCGAGGGGTACTTGGAGTATGTCCAAAAGTGAATTTTCACGGCTACCCACAAGGTGTTTCTGGGATGGAATGGAGTCTCGGAGAATATTTTTCATAACACACCCATCAGGGTGTGACAGAGATTGGTCCCTCGAGGTCACTTTCCAGTTGTTCCCACTCCTTTGGGTATTTTGCCACCGCTTACAGTTCGTTCGAGGCATTGGATTTTCGCCTGATGGTTTGTCAATTTGGGAGGTGAGGACTAATTAATATAGTCACTCAAGTGCTTTTGATGCAGCTTGACTGATCGGATGAACCGTAGCCAAGTATAGAGCATACACACTGGAGTCTTCGCTATTTTTAGTAAATTTTAGAAGATGTGTTCTTATTAAAAAAGAAAACCCTTTAGGAACCTCTATCGGTCCAAGTGGACCTCAATCGGGGGATGAAGGAAGGGTTGATTTTATTATCATTATCAAAAAAATAAATGAAAAAATGAATCAGAGATACACAACACCGATTTTCTAGTTAGTCCTACCACGCATCTATTTCCCCTTGCGGGTCAATTGAGAAGTCATGGGGTAAGTAGTATGATTACTTTTGAATATAAAATATGGAATAATGCAAAATAATATCAAAGTATACAATCCTGCATGTCAATACTAAACTAGAACATAAAAAGGGAAAAATGCAAAAAACATGAAACGGACATGAATCCCCCCTGGGGGGGTTGGGCGCGGGCTTGAAATAACCTACTCAAAAAAGATTTCCTTTTATTATTATTGGTTAAAATATTAGAAAATTGAAATATCAGAAACCTCTTGGTCCTTATACAGGATGAAACCAAGATCTTACAACTTTCCAAAATTTTGAAATTTCAGTTAAAGGGGAGACCCCTGGGGGGATTTGAACACTCCTGAGGCCACTTTCGAACAACAGCTTCTCTTCTTTTCTGTTACACCTGATAAAAACCAGCAATCATGTTAGAATAAAATATGCCCAAAAGCACTTTAAGAGTACCTTTGGGTTAGCCTACCTTAACTCAAAAAAGACTAAGTTAAAACTAGTTAAACATGTGAAAAAGGAACCAAGGAAAGCAAGATTTCCTTGGGATATTGTCTTGCTGTTTGTGTATCCAATGAAATATGTACTAATTTTTGGATTTAATCTTTTTAAAATAGAAAAGGAAATCTAGAGCATGCAACCTACGGATTCTCTTTAACTTGCCATGCAAAACAGACGATTTCCCTAAGCTAGATCTAGAATGCTTAATGATACTTTTCAGAAATGAGATCTAGACTATGAGCTTTGAAATAGTAGATCTATGTAATTTTTACTTTAATATTAAATGTCTAAATTATAACAAAGCTTTCGAACACAGTAAGCAGGTAAGAAATTTGATTTTTTGAAGGAGAAAGAGAGAGAAAGAGTGCTGGAAGCCTGGGAATGTTGGGCTTTGGAGTCTGCTTTGGTGGAACACCGAGGGACTATGTCCTCCAAAATATCTTGAATATGAGGAATATGCAAACCATCTCAACCTCTTCTACAAGAGAGATCACCTGTAACTTAGAAATCCTTGCACAAAAGATGGTTAAAACATAGGTGCTGCCTGAAAAGATAATTGGAAAGCATGCAATTAAACTTAAAATACATGCAACTCCAATAGATCTGGAACAAGAAAATAGTAAGAGCATAAATCAAACAAGAATAAACTCTTACCCTAATAGGAGGGATCTCTCTACTTCAAGGCCAACAATTAACCAACAAAAGCAATGATAAATAACACAGATTATAGCTCATAAGCATTTGACAATCACCATCCACACATGAAGAGCATTACACCATAGATCTTGCCTCCAAGGCTTCTTTATTCCAGAAAAATAAACAATAACAACAATACAATTACAACAGCACCTCAATCCCAATTCTAACTAGCTTCGAAGATGTGATCTGAGCTTTATTTATACAAAAAAATAGGAGATCCAACCCAGGGGGGGCGCAAATCCCAAGGAGACAGACCATTGCAGCTGAAGGAGAGTCCATCAATGATGATCTAAAGCTGAATTGAGCTTCCACTGAGCCTACTTGTCGATCGGGTGGCTGATTGAGCTGACACATCAACATTCTGACCGACACATCAACCACAGGGCTTCCAGAAGAGCCCACACATGTGGAGGAGAGAGAGAGGGTACAATTCCCCATAAAGGAGGCTGAAGTTCAACTCTGGATATGTCCAGATCACCTCCTTCAGTCAAGGCTTTGTCAGATCTAGTCAATCTGGTGCAAATATGATTGATTTCAATCAAATCTGCTGAGAATCCACTGATCTAGGATTTTGGATTTTCTCCTTTATTCATCAATTTATTAATTAAAATAATCAATAAATGATTTTTTGGGGTTTTCTGACCTGAGTGATGGAAAATCACTCAAAACTTGAAAATATTTGGTCTATGGGTTTACATGGTGCTCTTAGCTTGAAAATAAGCACCCCCATGACTGACCTGATTATTTGACCCACTTTTATTACAAAACCAATTTTTCCAATTAGACTTTTAAAAACTGTTAATGTAATTGTAACTTCGGAATGTATTCACTTGTATTTCTTATGTATTGCAACCCGATGTTTATTCTGGGATGTATTTGTAATGTACTTGAGTCATTTCATTCCCCAATGTTCCTATCAAGAGTTTCTATATTGTAAACAAGTCATGTCAAGTTAAGGTGGGTAACCCTCCTATTGTATAAGGGTTAAAATCCCCGCAATTTCGGGACACTAGGGTTAGTAGACTCACCTAGTGAAGTCGGCCCTAGTTGGGTTTATTCAAGTCAAGAATTAGTATAAATAGAGAGCTAGCCTCTCTATTTATCACACACTCACTCACACTCAGTTGTAGCGCATAGCTAAGGAAGAGGAAGACACTAGGGCAAGGAAGAAAGAAGGTTACTACTGTCGGGAGATCATCTCTGAAGAAATTGTGGGGTTTTCTCCTTTATGGTTTCCCCGAGGAAAAACACTGTGTTCATTGTCTCTTGTGTTTGATTGATGTGCTTGTTATTCTCTCAATTAAAGATCCTAATGTAATGCTAGCTTAATGTTAAAACTCTAACATGGTATCAAAGCTAACCTAAGAAGAAGACATTATGCAACTGCAGGAACTAGGGCTTCCTACTTTGTGGATATCTCTCCATAGATTTTCAGCAAAAGAAGGTTGGAATAAATATCCTCCCTAGGGCGCATCTTTCTGTCGAAACAAAATCCAATCTAAGGTTTTTCAGTTTTGGACTCGACACTGCTACCAGAAATTAGGGCTTTCCACAGAAGTGGAATTTTTTCAGTGAGCCCAGGCCTGAATTGATCTCCTCCTCAAAATCGAAGTTAGGGATCAAGATCAAAGAATTTGGTTTGATAGAAATCCAGAAAAGCAAAACCCTAATCTGCTCCTGAACCAACACTGCAGGATTTCAGCTCCAAATCTAGATCCGACATCTTGACCTGGTAAGATCTAAATCTTTTGTATTTCCATTTGAGGTTCTCAGTTAAGATGTCTCATCATACCAAGCTTAATGAAAAGATTGAGGGAGCTGATAAATTCCAAGCCTGGAAGTATAGGATCTCCCTGGTCCTGGAAGAAAATGAGTTGGACTCCTATATCCATGAGGAGGTTCCAGTTCCAGAGGGAGATGAGGCTAAGGCCTTACATAAGAATAAGTTGGTTATGGCAAAGAGGATTATTGCTGATTCAATCAAGGATCACCTCATACAGCATGTGTCCTCCCTCAAGACACCTAAAGCTATGTTTGATGCCCTAACCAAACTGTTTGAAGGGAAGAACATCAATCAGAAGATGACTCTAAGGAACTAGTTGAAGAATGTAAATATCCAGAATGAGGAGACCATCCAGTCATACTTCATAAGGGTCTCCCAGATCAAAGAACAACCCATGATATAAGGATCATGTGAAGGCTGAGATTGACTAGATGCTGGATGGTGGGATCATCGAGCATGTCGAAGAATAAGAGTGGATAAGCCCTATGGTGGTTCAAGATAAAAAGACCGATGAATTCTGCATTTGCATCAACCTAAGAAAGTTGAATGATGCCTGGTGCATGATCCGTTCCCGAATTCATTTACAGATGAGGTCCTTGAAGGAGTAGGTGGTCAGGGAATGTATTCCTTCACCGATGGATTTTTGGGGTACCACCAGATCCGGATTGCAAAGGAGGATAGCCATAAGACCATGTTTTGTCACTAAATGGGATTGTTTTCAATATATAGTCATGCCCTTTGGGCTGAAGAATGCGCCCACAATAATTTCTCGGGTAGTTGTCGATGTGTTTAAATACTTTATTCAAAAGTTCCTGCAAGTATATATGGATGATTGGACAGTTTATGGGCTAATTAGGGACCATATTGACAACTTGCGATTGATGCTAGAAAGGTGTCGACCGCATCATATTGCATTAAATTCTAAGAAGTGCATTTTCTGTGTGTCGTTTGGAATGCTACTCGGACACATAGTATGAAAGGAAGGTTTATTGGTTGATCCAGTGAAGATCGTGCTAATTCTTAGTTTTCCATCACCGACGAATGTGAATATGCTTCGGGCGACGCTGGGGCACATGGGTACTATCGCAAGTTCATCAAAGGATACACTACGATTACTGCCCCTACGGAGAAGCTATTAAAGAAGGATGTTGCATTTGAGTGAAGTCAAGAATGTCAAGGAAGTTTTGACACACTGAAGGCCAAGATGGCCTCCGCACCCATACTGGTATTCCCTAATTGGAGCAAGGATTTCCATGTGCATGGCGACGCCTCTTCTGTTATGCTAAGGGTTGTGCTTGTGCAACCGGGTGAGGGCAACCTAGATCACCTGATAGGAAGTTGTCGTTTGCTGAATGAAATTACACAACGACCGAAAGAGAAGCTTGGCGATGGTTTATGCCTTGCAAAAGTTCAGGCACTATTTGCTAGGCACTCACAGCTTCAAGATGTTCACCGACCATTCCTCCTTGCAATATTTGATCGATAATCCTGTGTTGGGGGGAAAGATCTGTCAGTGGCTGCTACGTTTTCAGGAATTTGACTTTGAAATAGTTGTGAAACCCGAACAGTTGAATGTTGGTCCTGATCACCTGTCTCGCATTGAGACCGAAGAAGAACCGACCAATATTGATGATGGATTGCCAGATGCGCAACCATTCCATGTCGATATCGAAGATGATCATTATGCCCCAATCATTCAATTCTTGGACACTGGTGTTTCCCCTGAGAAATGTTCAACCAGTCAGAAGAAGCAGTTGGTAGTAAAGGCTTCCAATTTCCAACCGATTACTGGGCAAACCAGATGAAATCTTGCGATGGTGTATCCTACCACATGAGCAGGGACCCATTCTAGAAGAAGCACATGCACAAATCACAGGAGGTCACTATGGAGGAAGAGCTACTGCGTGGAAGGTGTTGCGCACCGGGCTATGGTGGCCTATGTTGCATAATGATGCCACAGACTATGCGTAGAGTTGTGATGTTTTCTACCGCGTCGGTAAACCATCATTACGGGATGAGATGTCGCTTGTGCCGCAGGTGCAACACAAGAAAAGCACACCATACCATCCGCAAGTGAACGGGACTGTTGAAGCGTTTGTTGATGTATTTGTAACTTCAGAATGTATTCATCTATGTATCTTATGTATTGTAACCTGATGTTTATTACGAGATGTATCTATTATGTAATTGAGTCATGTTGCAATACCTCGATGTTCCGATCGGGAGAATCAATAATGTAAACAAGTCATTTCAAGTCATAGTCGGTAACCCTCCGATTGTGTAAGGGTTAAAGTCCCCGCAGTTCCGAGGAACTAGGGTTATTAGACTCTCCTAGTAGAGGTTGGCCCTAGTAGGGTTTTAGTCATGTCGAGATTAGTATAAATAGAGAGCTGGGGTCTCTATTTAGTACACATCACTCTCACACTCAAGTGTAGTGCATAGTTGAGGAAGGAGAAGACATTGGGGCTAGACAAGAAGAATATTACTACTGTCGGGAGTGCATCTTATTGTTTTGGGGTTTTACATCTTGTGCTGATTCTATCTCTGAGGAAGTTGCGGGGTTTTCTCCATTTATGGTTTCCCCGATGAAAAACACTGTGTTCATTGTCTCTTGTGTTTGATTGTTGTACTTGTTGTTCTCTCAGTAAAGATCCTAACATAATGCTAGCTTAATGTTGAAAAACTAACATGGTATCAGAGCTAACCTGAGAAGAAGACACTGTGCAGTTGCGGGAACTAGGGCTTCCCCTAGTTTGTGGATCTTCCTCCACATATTTTCAGCAAACGTAAGGTGGAATAACTCTCCTCCTTAGGGCACATCTTTCTGTCGAATAAAAATCCAAGTCTGAGGTTTTTCAGTTTTGAACCTATTACTGCTGTCGAAAATTAGGGATTTTCACAGAAGAGTAATTTTTCAATGAGCCCAGGCCTAGATTGATCTCCTCCCCAAAATCAAAGTTAGAGACAAATTTCAAGGAATTTGGGTGGACAGAACTCCGGAAAAGGAAAACCCTAATTTGCTCCTGAACCAGCTCTGTAGAATTTTAGCTCAAGTTTCAGATCCAACATCTTGAACCTAGTAATATATAAAATCTTTTGTATTTCCATTTGAGGTTCTCAGTTAAGATGTCTCATCATACCAAGCTTGATGAAAATCTTGAGGGAGCTGATAATTTCTAAGCCTGGAAGTATAGGATCTCCCTGGTCCTGGAAGAAAATGAGTTAGACTCCTACATCCATGAGAAGGCTCCAGTTCCAGAGGGAGATGAGGCAAAGGCCTTACATAAAAAGAATATGGTTATGGCAAAGAGGATCATTGCTAATTCTATCAAGGATCACCTTATCCCACAAGTGTTCTCTCTCAAGACACCTAAAGCTATGTTTGATGCCCTAACCAAATTGTTTGAAGGGAAGAACATAAGCCGAAAGATGACCCTGAGAAACCAACTGAAGAATCCGAAGATTCATAATGCAGAAACAATCCAGTCTTAATTCACAAGAGTTTCTCAGATCAAAGAGAAACTATAAGCAATTGATGAAGAAGTGGAAAATGCAGAGATTGTAATGACTACATTCAATGGCCTTCCTAGGTCATGGGATTCTTTCATCCAAGGAATCTGTGCTAGAAAGAAGTTAGTCAAGTTCAGAAGACTATGGGAAGAGTGCTCTCAAGAAGAAGCTCAGATAGTAGCTCAAGAAGAGAAGATGGGAAGTCAATACCAAGCTCTCATGGTACACTCCAAGTCTCACTCCAAGTCAAGCAAAAGAAGACCTCATAGCTCCAGAGGTAAGCACTCTCAAAAATATAACACTAGAAGAGATGTATCTAGGATCATATGTTATACTTGTGATGAAGTAGGACACTATGCAAGGAATTGTCCTAACAAACAGAAGATAATAAAGAAGAGAAACAAAAGAAGACATCATGCTCATGCTGCAGAGGATGATGGACCATCCAGGAAGAGATCCAGATATGAAAGTGAAGATTCTTCAAGCGATGATGAATATGTTCTGATATCCACTCTCACAGGTAACATTACTCATGGAAGTGATGATTGGATTATAGACAGTGGGGCTTCCAAACATATGACTGGATTCAAGGAATCCTTTGTGAGACTGTCAGAACATAAATCACCTCACAAGGTAAAGCGAGGAGATGACTACCAATATCCAATAAAAGGTAGTGGGGAATCTTCATATAAGTTAGACTCTAGAAAATCTCTAACAATGAAAGAAGTATTGTCTGTGCCAAGACTCAAGAAGAACCTTCTCTCCATATCAGCATTAGATGCAAAAGGAATGCGGGTTGCATTCATAGATGGTCAAGTCATCATGTGGCCAAAAGGAAAGACTATCGATGATGCAGTAGTGATTGGAGAACAAGAAGGAGGATTATACAAATTGAAGGGCCATCCAAAACAAGCCTTGGTCCATGACACAGTAGAGCCAAGTGAACTTTGGCATAGAAGGCTTGCACATGTGCATTACAGAGCACTACCTATTGCAAGCAAAGCTATCGAAGGTATTCTAGAAATCCAAGAAAAACATGATGGGGTATGCAAAGGATGTGCGAAAGTAAAGAATACAAAGAAGACATTTCCAAGTAGTGAAAGCAAAGCAAAAGGAATCTTGGAAATCATCCACTCCGATGTATGCAGTCCTATGTCATCAAACTCTCTAAGCGGGTATGCATATTGTGTTTCTTTTATTGATGAATTTTCTAGGAAGACATGGATTTACTTCATGAAGAACAAAGACGAAGTATTCAGTAAGTTCAAGGAATTCAAAGCATTGATTGACA